>RJWM01002739.1:0-5000 GCA_004363535.1 Dasyprocta punctata
AAACAGAAATCCAGGGGATAAAAAATTCTATCAAAAATATGGGCAGCAGAAGTGATCAATGTGAGGAGGGCATCAGAATGTGAAGATGTGCAGGTGACCATATACTCTAAGACAAAGTACAAACAAAGAGAATAATAAAGGAAGGATAGAAGGAGACAGGGGCAAAGGGTAAGAAAGAGGGGATGGGGAAATAAGTAGGAAAAAGATAAACCATGTATAGGAGCCTAATAACCTCAATGAATATAAACATTCTCTGCCATAAACATGAACTAAGTTTAATAATATCGATAAGAATGAAAAGGGAGAGGCCCAGTGCCCTAGCTGGCAGGAGGGATGAGGTGGAGTGCAGGTCGGGAAAAAAATGAGAAGGGAAAAAGGAGAACTAGAGGAGGATGGGAGGAAGGGCAGAGATTAAAAGAAGAAAACAGGCTATATTAGTTAGATGTACCCACTTCCAAGCTGACTGTAAAATACATGTACTGCAAATATGTTCTAACAAAATAATTGAAAAAAATAAGAGGAATGTAAAATGGATCCAGTGGCTGCTATCCAATACAAAGAAGACTAATCTAAAATTAATTAGAATCAGTGAAAAATCAGAAAAGAGCATGGATAACATAAAAAACTGTTTACAGAAATAATAGCAGAAAACTTTCCAAGTATAAGGGAAGAATTCAACATACAGATAAGCAAGGCATAAGCCTTAAATAGCCATGATCAGAAAAGAACTTATCCATGACACAACACAGTCAAATCCCAGAAGTCCAATACAAGAATAGTACTCTAAAAACTGTTACAGAAAAGCAATAAATCAATTATAAAGGTGAAATTGTAATTACAGCTGACTTCTCAAAATAAACCATAAAGGCCAGGAGAACTTGGAGTGGAATGTTTCAAGCCCTAAAAGCAAACAACTTCCCACCCAGACTTATATATCCTGCAAAACTATCTTTCAAAATTGATGGAGAAATAAGGTCTTTCAATGACAAATAGTACCTTAATAAATTCATGACCACCAAAGCAATACAACAAAAAATTCTCAAGGATAACCTAGAAAGAGAAAATGAGGCCACAATACCAAAATTTCTAATGAAATAAATTATACCATGTAGAGTGAGAAGTTAAGCAGAAGAAAATTTAAAAAGGAATAAACAACAGGAAAATAATGCAATGACAGGAGTAAGTCAGTATCTTTCAGTAGTAACTCTCAATGCAAATATTCTCAACTTCTCAATCAAAAGACACAGACTGACATTTGGATACCCCCAAAAAACCAAACCCAACAGTATGCTGTATACAGGAAACACATTTAATCCCAACAGAAATTCATTGACTAAAAATCAAAGATTGAAAAACAATGTTCTGTGCAACAAGAGACCAAAAACAAGCAAGATTGTCTATCCTATATTCAGACGAAGTGGATTTCAAGACAAAACTGATAAGAAGAGGCAAAGAAGGTCACTACATACAATTTGTAAGAAAAATTCATCAGGAAGAGATAATGATTATAAATACATGAAAAAATGTTCAACATCTTTGGCCATTATAGAAATATAAATTAAGACAACAGAGTAGGAGGTGATCCCTGCCTGGAAACCAGTGCCATGCACGGGCTGCTGCCAAAGTGGGGATAGCCACACCCAGGGGCCCCCCACGAGTCAGCGCCATTCATGGACTGTGGAGGGAGAGAACCAGACCTCTCCGTGATGTGATTCTGGCTGGAAAACTGTATCATCTTCATTGTTTTGTTGGGTTGGGTTTTATTCTCTTTTGTTTTGTTTGATTATATTAAATCTGATGGCATGAGTAGCTATTTGAAAGATAGCAAGACGTATTATGGTAGCCATTTTGGATTTACTATTGGTGTGTTTTGAAGTCCTTTATTGCATCCACTGTTCATTTTTATTGTTTCTATTCTATTCTCTTCTGTTTGATTTTTACTATGTCCAAAGGTATCTGCAGTTATTTTGAAGACAACAAAGGCATTATGGTAACCATTGTTGGTTTTGTAAGGTTTAGAAGTCCTGTATCACTTATACTGGTTTATTTTGATTGGTTTTATCCTCTTTAAAATAAAAATCTATAATCTTTCCTGGAAAAAAAAATTAAGACAACACTGAGTTTCTATCTTACTCCAGAAAGAATGACCATCATCAAGAAATCAAATAACAACAAAGGTTGTGGGGGATGACTCCCATCTATGCTGTTGATGGGAGTGTAAATTAGTACAATCACCATGGAAATCAGTATGGACATTCCTCAAAATATTAAAAACAAATTCCATTTGATCCAGTCATTCCCCTTCTCAGGATCTTCCCCCAAAAGTTAAAGATACCATATTACAATGATACGTGAAAACTCATATTTCTAGCAGCACAACTCATAATAGCTAAATCTTGAAAGTGGCCCATATGTCCATCAAAAGATGAATGACTGAAGAAAACATGGTGTTCATACACAATGGATTACTACTCCGCAATAAAGAAGATAAACTTGAGTCATCTGTAGGAAAACAGATGCACCTTCAGACCATCATGTTAGGTAAAATAAATTAGATACAAATGCTTGAAGATCACATGGTTTCTTTTTATATGAGAAACACAAAGTATAAGTAAATTAAAGAACAAAGTAAAAAATAGCAGAAAGCAGGGAGATCAATCTTTTGCAGATGGGAAAGAGACCAAGAAAGAGAGAGTGGGGGAGGGAAGGAGAAAGGGAAGTAAAAAGAATTAAAATGTGTTATGTACATGTACCAACTTCCCACAGTTAATGTAATCATTATGTACTGTAAGCATGCACTAATAAAAATAAATTTAAAAAAAAAGAAACCTCACTTCTGCCACATTAAACTTGTTAGAAGTGGGAAAGTATAGGGGGAAAGAGAATTAGTTTCCACCTTTTGAAGAGAGGCATATAAAAGAATTTGTGCATATATTTTAAAACTACCGCACCCTTCTAAGAATTAAGAGGAAGTAACTTTGTGCTGCTGAACTAGCGGGAAGAGAGGATTGGGCAGCATCTGTGTGCATGACCAGGTCATTATCAATACCAGTGGTCTTCAACGCTCTCTCTCTCTCTCTCCCCCCACCCCGGGTTACTCCAATTTGCTCCAATGTACTTATTTCTCTGGACCTCTGTTTCTCATCTGAAAAACAAGTCAATTTCTTCCCGGGTTCTATGAACAGTGTGTTTGTGCCCCTCCCCCACCCCTGCCACCCCTACCTCCAAATTCCTATTAAAGCTCTGTCTCCCAAAGTGATGGTATCTGAGGGGGTTGGATGATTTCATAAGAGTAGAACCTTCATAATGGGATTAGTGTTTTTATAAGAAGAGACACTGAGCAGCTTGCTCTTTCCCGCCTCACACCCCTCAGGTAGACTCAAGACAAAAGTCATGTGGACACACAATAACATTGTAAATAGTTTGCCACTTATAAACAAAAGAAGAGGCCTTGGGATGAAACCCACTTTGCTGGCCCTGCATCTTAGACTTCTCAGCCACCAGAACTGTGAGAAAATCTGTTTCTGCTGGGTAAGCCACACAGCCTATGCATGGCATTTTCCTATGGCAGCCCATGCTGCCAGCTTTGATACCAGGGCCAAATGGAATCTCTCAGGTAGGGTATGCATTTTAAACAAGGAGCATACAAATGAGGTTTGGATGAGGATTTTGGTGAATGGAGTGGATATGGGTAATGAGATTTAGTCTCTAAAAAGTTCAACCACCTCATCTCCTCCCGTGTTCATGCTGTCCCCAGACACCAGAGTTTGGATGACAGTGGATGACGGGATTATCTGTGTGTCCATGTGTCTGTGATACTGCTGATGAGACAAGAAATGTGGGGCCAGGGATGCAACACACTGTAACCTTGATGGCAGTGTGGTTACCCTATGTAGCCATTAGTGGAAATTAGGCTGATAAAAAGTCAATAGGTTGTCCATCCCAGGAGTGAGGTGTAGTCTAGAAGAATGGCATGAATTCACAGGATAAAAGCAAAAGGAAAGAAATGAGCTGGTTCTATGGCAGAAGCTGTCCATCTGTGACATGCTTTTCCTTGAAATACCCAGATGAGTAGATTTGATGGCTGGGGGATTGAAGGAAAAGACGTTGTACTTCATGGAAATAGGAAGTAGATCATAAGAATATAAACCCCACCTCTGAAATGATAGGAAGATTTCTCAGCTTTTATAAACTGCAGGACTGATGACAGAATAAACCAGTCAGCAATATCTAAGGGGCCAGTTGGTCCCCAATGACATGTGAGTTCCATTATGCAATGTCCCTTAAAAGCAGTAACTCATTTGGTGACTTTGGAGAGTTTCTTAGCCTGACTGGTATTTATATTTCTCAATAACAAATAGGGATAAGATCTGAATCAATAGATCCAACCCAGAGCCAGTAAAAGGAAGGCAGTTTGTAGGAGAGGGTTTGTCCTCAAACAATTTCCAAACTGTGAAAAAAAACCTAGTGGAAAGTGTCCACTTACTACTGGCCTCTACAGAAGTGTGCACAAGCTCATTCCAAAGCACCTTGTCCTGCCTGGATGGAGGTACAGCCACTGTACAGGGAAAGCCAGGTTGTCTCCCACTCATCAAGCTCTAGTCTATAGTCACCTGTGATATCTCCCATTAACAAAGCCAGAAAACAGAATCCTTTCTTTAAAAATTGTTAAGCAGATGAAATATTTTGACATAGAGTTCCCTAGGGAAAATGAACAGCAACAGTCCTTGGTGGTGAAAAGCCTGAAAACCACCAAATTCAATGATCTCAGAGCTCTGCTCCAGTCTTTGGCCCCTCACCCTGGCTCTGAGTGTTTCAGTTAGCCAGGCCCATTCCACTCTTGGCTGGGACACAACCTGTGCCTAGGTGTCTGCATCAGCGACATTCCAGATGGCTTCTGGCCACCTGAATACCCAGGTCTGCCTCTCTCTCAGGGCCTGGAGCTTCCAGAAACCTACTTGGCGCTCTGACTGAAGAAGAACTGAGCAAAAGTTCTCAGC
>RJWM01002739.1:7500-123912 GCA_004363535.1 Dasyprocta punctata
CAGACATGAAGGATGAGTGTAAATTGGCCGAATGAAGAGGAAGGTGGCAAGAAGCAGAAAGAGATGCATAAAGACCCCTTAGAAGTGCAAAAACTAGGAAAATCTTGTCTATGAAGCAAGCGTAGATCTGAACTGATCCACAAGCTCAAGCCTGTACAGGACCTTCTGGCTTCCCTGTCCCATGTTGAGTTCTGAGACCTCCAAAGTAGGAAGAAATTTAAACAGTTGGAAGAACTAAAGGATGAGTCACAGCATGTGAGAGGCATAATGTATGAGAGGGAAGATTTCTGATGAGCTTAGAGAAACAGGCAGGGCCCGATCATTCAAGGCTAGCACCTTGCAGTGGAAGCACTCAGTAGTGCTAAGAGCAACACAAAGCCATTTAGGGTGACTACGTGGAGAAGAGAATGTGTGTTCTCAGCTTGAGACCACTGAGGGATCATTTGCTCCAATCAGACAAGAGGCAATGGCAGTCTGGACTAAAGTGGTAACAGATATGAAATGAGACATGGTTTAAATATTCAGACATTATTTGTTATTTAGGTAAGAGTGGGTGGTGGCCAAGAAGATCCCCAAGTTTCTGGCCAGAGCAATTGGATAGAGAAGAAGCAGATTTAAGGGGCAAGGTGAGACCTTCTACACTGGCACTGCTGAGTTGGAGGCACCTCTGAGTAAAAATACCCAGAGTGGTCAGATGGATATTGAAATGTAGTGCAGAAATGATTCTGCAGGAGTCGTTAATACAACAGTGCCAAGAGACATAGAGATGGACCCAATGTCCAAGGCAAAGAGCATAGAGTGAAAAAAAAAACCCACATCAAACCTTGCTGAGCCCACATATTTATAAAACAGAGCAGGAGAAGTTGATAAAGGGACTCCTTCCAGTGTGCCTGAGTGGTAAAAGAAACAGCAGAAGAGCATGTCCTCTTTCCCAAGGACAAGAAAAGAAAGTTTCAAGAGTAGTCAGTCTAATCAGGTGCTGTAGGGTCACCAGGTCAGATGGCAAATAGAGTCAGTGTTGACTTATCAGGAAGCATGTGAATTTAGGAGCCGGGAGATGGATGGGGTGGCATGAGATGGGGATTGAAAAGGAAAGGATGACAGATGCAAAGAGCTCTTTCTGAACAGGCAAGCAGTGGAAAATGGAGAGATGGGAAAAGAGATAAATCAGGCTCCTTAGAAAGCAGGAGCAGTAGGATGCAGACAGAGGAAAGAACACAGAAGACCCTCTACTGAACAGTAACAGGAAGAAAGTAGAGATAATGGGTAGTGAAGCCGGTTGACTTGAAGAACTGTCAGCAGGAAGTTGAGGTTGCTTCCATCATATGGTTTCTATTTTCTTTTAAGAGAGTAAGGAGAAGAGAATACAAGGCTTGAGGAAAAGATGAAGATTGGAAGGGATGCTTGCAGAAATGCTTGAAAGCAAACAACTCCAGCGAAATACAGATTTCCAGACACTGCAGAGCCCAGTGGAGGTAGGCATTCATGGATTAAAGTGGTTTTCTTAAGATTCTCTTGGCAGCCTGGGAGAAGCAAGTGGAAGGGAGGGTTGATTGGCTCCATGAGTAGGACAAAGGACAAGGGGGAAAGGGATTTGAAAGTAGGTAAGAGCTTGATTGGAAGAATGGACCAGGAAACAAAGTTGAATGACAAGAGAGACACAGAAAGGAAAGTGCTGATTTTAAAAAGAAACGATAATGTCAATGAGCCATGGAGTGGGATTGGGAGCCCAAAGGGAGGAGACTATGACCAGAGAGCTGGAAGAAATTTTGGAGGTGGGGCAATTTTGAATGATGACAAAATCTGGGCTTTAACTATTAGATCGAATGGCTGAGTGGGAAGTGGGAGAGCACAACACTGGAAATATGGAAGTCAGAGAGGTGAAAAGTCACACTTTGATGAGTCACCCAAGAAGACACTGAAGTCTGTCAGCCTCACAACAGAAGAGAAGTCAGTACAGAGCAAAAGGAAGAAAGGAAGAGAGGTATGGAGTCATTTGTGAATGGAGGGCAAAGGAAGAAGCTTGAGCATCTTGGGTGTCTGTGAATTCCAGTTTCCACCTCTATCAAGTTCCCAAGGTTTTCTACATTGGAGAAATGGCCATTCTAGATTTCCTGAAACTTAGAGAACACATTTAGACTTTTTGAAAAGATTCCCTAACACAGTTGGAATTTCCTAGTGAACGAAAGGACCCGTATATTTGTAAATAAATTTTACCAGAGTGAAGTCACTTTTACGTCAAAAGAACAACAAATATCCAAGCATTAACCACATATAACCCTGGTGTCACTCATATCAAGAAGCTTCTATTTTTGGCTGAGATGAATCATCACACAATGACACATCCAACTGGGAACTGACAGCAAATCACAGACAGATCTTCTCTTTGGCATACAGGTTCTTTATCCTCTGAGCTTCTGGGAGCTCATGAGTCAAAACAGAACTCAGACTTCTGCCTGAATAGCAGAGGGTTGGAAAATCACCATCAAGAAATTGTTTCCTACTGTGCTTGGTGCCACACACCTGTAATCCCAGCTACCTAAACTGAGGCAGGAGGATCAAAAGTTTGAGGCCAGTCAGGCGTGGTGGTGCATACCTTTAATCCCAGCACTCTGGAGACTGAGGTAGGAGGAGCGTTGTGAGCTCGAGGCCAGCTTGGGCTACAATACGAATGCAAGGCCAGCCTAAACTACATAGTGTGAACTTGCCTCAAAAAAACCAGGGCTGGAAGTTTGGCTCAGTGGCTTAAGTGCCTGCCTGGCAGGGGCGAGGCTGTGAATTTGATCCCCAGTGCTCCAAAAAAAAAAAAAAAAAAAAAAAAAAGGTTGAGGCCAGGGCTGGGAATATAGTTCATTGGCACGAGTGCCTGTCTGGCAAGTGCAAGGTCCTGAGTTCAATCCCCGCTACAAAAAAAAAAAGTTTGAGGTCAGTCTGAGAAATTTAGCAATACCTTTTCTGTATTAATAAGGTTCCTTGTTGCTGGAGAAAAACACATGACATTCACAATTTAAAAGAAGAGAGGGTCATTTGGCTCACAGAGAGCTAAGTCTATGGTTGACTGGCTCCAAAGCAGAAACATCACAGCCAATTGGCTTAGCAGAGGAAAGTTGGTAAGTTCACGGGGACTGGGAAGCAGAGTGGGGGAATGGCATAAGCAAGAGATACACCCCCCAGAGCATGTTCCCGGTGACCTACCTCCAACGGGGCCCCAGTGAATTCATCCACTGGTGAGTCTAGCACCCCATGATCCAATCGCCTTTCCATGAGTCTCTTAACCTAGTCAATTTAATGATTAAATTTAACTGTCATACTGCCTTAAAATTTAAAAAAAAAATTAAAGATCTGGGGATATAGATCAGCCTCCCTGGGTTCAATACCCAGTACCTTCCACCCCCCCCAAAAAAAAGTAGGAAGGAAGGAAGGCAAGCAAGAAGGGAAGGAGGCGAGCCAAAGTTTCCTCAATTCTAATATAAATCTTTTGGCAAAATCAGAAGTCCCCATAAGAACAGCAGTGCACAATTTACCCTCTTCCTCTGATGTTTGGCTCACTACTGCTGCCGGTAACTTTCCCATCACCTCAGCTGAGACATTCAAGCATCAAACATCCTGAGCTGTGGAAAGCCAGTGCTGGCCCACAGACTGTCTGTTACCAGTCCATGTAAGGTGAGTATAGAAACTAACAATGTCTTTAGAACTTCATAGTAATTTAACAGAGCAATATTGTGTGTTTATTAGATTAACTTAAAATGGGACCTGTACTTGTATATCTTAATGATATTTTCATTTCTGTGTCCTAGTAATTCCTCTTATGAAAGCTTCCATAAATGTGGATCCACCATGGTTGTAATTTTTTAAGTCTAATTCTTAGCCAAAGATACAACAGATCTAAATCATACTCCCAGGTTTGTTCCAGGACTCATGGCCACTTTTAAGTTAGAAGAAAAAGATAGTGAGATGTGAATTGGAGAAATACATATATTATTACACAGACTAACCCAACTGCAAATCTCCAGCCTACTGCTGACTGTTATCTTAGGTAAGCTACATTTCTATTCTTTATCTGAAGTAAAGAATAATGATCTTTGACATGCAGATCTGAGATGATGCTATATTGTGGGGCCAGCACAAGATAAAACCCACAATAAAGACTAGGAGTTGCCGTAAACGTCATCTAGTTGAACTCATAGCTTATTGCTCCCATGAGACCTTCAGCCCCCACCAATGAACCAACCCCACTCTCCTAGCACAGTGAGCATGAACTGACCAGGATCCCAGTTCAGGCAAGGTAAATGATATGGGCTATACTGCCCTTGACTGGTCTCCACCTTACCTAAAGAACTTAGCATCCTATCTGGGAAGGAAATGTAGCAGCCTGTGGTCTCTTGCTCTCTTATGATAAAGAATCTTGATTTCATTCAGGCATTAGGCATTCATGTGGTTCAGAGGTGTGGAGGCCCTCTATTTCTCCTGTCTAGTCACTGATCTAGGAATGAGTCTGTGATATCACTTGGCCAGCAAGACATGAGGTGTGACCTGAATCCTTCTAGGACTGAAGGACTACTGGAAAATATTTTTCTCTCTCTTAGAAGAAGCAAGGAAATGAGGTTGTTATCTGCCTCTGACTGTTAACCACATTTAAAGCCTGGACTCACTAAAGCCTCCTGGGGACCAAAAGGACTAAGCCTTAGAGGATGAATCATCAAACAGAAGAAACAAACAAAATAATGGTAAGAAATAAGACTTGGATGACTTTGTTGGCCCCACCCACGTTGGAACCACCAGTAGATCAGAACTATCTCAGCACTTTCATTATGTGAAATAATCATTTTCCTCTTGATTAAGCCATTGTTAATTGGATTTTCAGTTAATGGCAGATGAAAGTAGGTACAAAGGACATAGCTGAACTCTCGGGCTATCAAGAGTAGGGCAATAGGTCCAGGGGCTTCCCCTACTCCTATCTTTCTTCTCAGCAGCTGAGTCACCACTGACTCATCCAGTGAACCCCAAATATTTGAAGGAGCTCAGGAGGCTAGGAGTCCATTCGCTTTTACCACAGGACATTGACTCCTGAGTGTTAGCAAATTCTCAGGCCAGTCTCCATCCTGACTTCCTCCCTGGTTTCAGGTAAGGAAATCAGAGCTCTACAAGGCTGAGTGCAGTCTTTGAGGCAGACTTCGGGGGGAGCACCTGCCTGTGTCCCTGGTCATGTCTGTTCCTCTCCCAGGCCCTTCTACCAGTCCCGTTCTCCTGTAGTTGACCTATGGGGCTGGGGTATAGCTCAGTGGGAGACTGTCTAGCTTGTGTGAGGCCCTGGGTTCCATTCTCAGCATGAAGCAGTCCCACCTCTCCTGCTCTTTCCCATCCTGCAATGCCTTTTTTAAACCTTCCTTTGCTCTAAAGCCTTCAACCACAGTGCAAGACCAGGCTCTGAACTCACCTTGAGACACCTGGTGATATTCTGCAAGGTTCTGCCTTCTAACTCTTCCTTATGTGCCCGACATTGTCTCCCAAACCTGACTGCGCACCTTTGAGCTCAGTGATGAGTACAGACCCCTGTCCTCATAGTGGCAAGAACAAGAGGCGCTGAATATAAGCTGAAATTCAACTAAAAAGTAAAATTCCCTGCTCATAAAATCAGACATTTTGAGTCACACCCTTAAAGGCTCTCTTGTCTAACTGCTGCCTGTAGTGATCCTACAGATGTTTGAAATAAAACTAAACACATCACATTATGCACCACCAGTGTCATTTCTCATCATTGGAGAGTTCTTTAAATTATACTACAAGGCTCAAATTTTCTTTCTTATAACTCCCCTTCAGTAGTTCTACTTATCATTCTAGGATACATTAGAACAAAAGTATTCTACGTGTTCACATGATAATCCTGAACAGAGTGAAGGTAGCTGTTATATCTATTGTAAAATCTTTATTTCTCTAAACTACATATTTTCAGTTATTTTTCTAAACTACAAATTTTCACTTAAACTGCAAATTTTCAGTTAAACTACAAATTGCCATTTAAAAAATTATTCTGTAAAAGATGTCTTTGCCAGAATGTTTTCCATATTTCTGTATGCATTCCAACTGGATATTTCTGTCTGAATACCCCATTTATTAATTCAATGAATATTGATTGAGCTCTTACTCTGTATGAGGCTTAAAGCAGGGAGTCAAATGTAGATCTTGCAAGAAAGACAATTACACAGTGACAATAAGGGACAAGGTGTTCTAAGTCAATACACTGCACAACTCTGGGAGTACTGTTCACACATGACACAACAAAATTTTCACCCCCTGGTGGCCTTTAGTTTGGTAAATGATTCATGGATGGAAGCAAGTGAAATGTGAATCCAGCCAGGAGTGGTGGTGCAGGCCTGTAATCCTAGCACTTGGGAAGCTGAGGCAGAAGGTTCGTTGTGAGTTTGAGGCCAACATGGGCTACAAAGTGAGCTCAAGACCAGCCTGAACTACATAGTGAGACCCTGTCTCAAAAAGACTGAAAGAAAAAGAAAAAGAAAAAGAAATGTGGATCAGGAGAGGCCTCGCTAGAAGAAAGGATATTTAAACTGAAACTTGAAATATGAGTATCAGTTAATTAGGTAAAGCAAGACAAGAACAGTGTGCTGAGTTGAAGAAAAAGACACAGAGGAGAAAGAAGGAAATAATAAAAAGAAAAAGGAATATGGACAAATAAGAAACAGCAGGAATCAGATTACGCAGGCTCTATTAGGCTATGTTAGAGGTTGACTCATTTCCTAAAGAAGGTGGGAATCCATTGGAAGGTTTTAAGCAGGGAAGTAACATGATCATATTTGCAGTCTGACTGCAGTGTGAAAATGAATTGGAGGAGGTACATCACCTCAAAGCCTGTTACAATAATACAAGCCCAAAAAAGACAGTAGCCTAAGTAAAGAATAAAAAAAGTTAACTTATAGACATACTTGGAAGCTACTTGAAATGTACACCTTATTTTCATTTGATGACTGAATTGACACATAGGCTGAAGGAAAGAGAGACATCAAAAACATCTCAGACAAATGAACAGACAGAGGTATCATCTACTGAGCCTGGAAACCTACAGTGGAGAAGACCCAGGGCAACAGTTAGTTTTTTGCTGCTAAAACAAAATATCTAACATACATAACGCAAAGAAGAAAAGACTGATTTGGCTCAGTTTCAGAGAATTCAGTCCATGATCAGCTGGTTCCAAGGCAGAAACATCATGATGGAAGGGTATGGCAGAGGAAAGCTGCTCAACCAGTAGCAGCTGAGAAACAGCAAGGAAGAGCCAGAGAGAGAGAGAAGGGGCCCAGGACAAAAAGTACCATTCCAGGTTGCACTTCAGTGGCCTACTTCCTCCAACCAGCTCCTATCTCCTCACAGTATATTCAGCTATGAACTCAGTGAGGTTGATGTGATTATCATCCCCATGATCTAAGCACCCTCTGAAACCCCTGCCTCTGAATGCATGAGTTTTTTTGGGGGGGACATTTTGATCCAAACCATGGCATACAGGTTTTAAACATGAGGAAGCATAACAACTTTAATTTTGGATGTATTCCATTGAAGTACCCTAAATATTTAAGTAGAGATGGCTAATTGTATTTCAGGAGATATTTCCACAATGTGATGGAGTTATCACAATATAAATGTTGACTGAGGCCATGGGAGAGGATTTGAATTCATTCAAATAGAATGAGAAAAGAAGAAGCTTTAAGCTATCATGGAATATAATCATTTAATGGTTAAGTAGAAGAAGTATCTGTGATGGAGGCTGAGAAAAGCAGCTATAATGACGAAGTGGAAATGGAAATGTGGAGTCCTGGAAGCCAAGGAAGAGCCAAGCCTTAGTGAGCACCGTCTAACTGTGCCTGGCCTAGAAGGATCCAGATGATCCCCTCCCCTCGGATTATCTATCATAATTCAGCCTCGTTGCTATCATGCAGATCTTTGAGCAATGGCCACACCACACTGTTGGCCACTCTGGGTGTAGTAAATTGAATTATGAGTCCCAGAAGTCAGATTCAAGTCCTAACTTCCCATGCCTGTGAAGCTGATCTAATGGGGAATAGAGTCTTTGTCATTGCAATCATATTATAATGAGTAACCCCAAATCCAGTGACTTGTGTCCCTCTAACAACACAAAGCTTGGATATAGAAACACACAGGAAAGATGGACACATGAAGACAGGGGCAGAGGTTGGAGTTATGCTGCCAAAAGCCACAACCAGAACCTAGACGAGGCAAGGAGGATTGTTCCCTAGAGACTTTGGGGACCCATGGTCCTGCTGACACCTTGATTTTGGACTGGTGACCTCCAGAACTGTGAGAGAATATAGTTGTTTTAACCCATCCAATTCAGGGTAATTTATTACAGCAGCCCTAGCAAGGTAGTACCTGAAGTCAACTAAAATCCTAAACTTTCTTTATTTGGACTATGACCAAGTTACTTCATCCTCACCCTGTGTTTTGCATTGAGGTTTTTTTTTAAATTAAATTTATGACATGTTCATCCATATTTGCTTTACTCTTAGATATTTTAGGCAAATGACGTAAGTTCTGATATACTTGTTTTCTGTATCTTTGCCCAAATTGATTGTTAGTCACCTTATCATTACTGTAACAAGGACCTAAGATAAATCAACTTATAAAGGGAAAGGTTGATTTGGGCTCACAGTTTTGGAGGTGCCAGTCTGTGGTTTGTTGAACCTATCACTTTCAGTTCTCCACTGAGGGGACAGCACAACATGGTAGGAGCATGTGGCCTAGCAAACCTGTTCATCTCATGGTGGCAAAGTAAAAAAGGAAGAGCAAGAAACCAGAGTCCCACAATCTTCTTAAAAGTCATGCCACAGTGTTCTAACTTCTTATCACCAGCTTCCATTTGCAAAAGTTCTACCACCTCCCATATCACTAAACTAGGGGCTGAGCCTTTCATACCTGGGCTTTCAGGAGACACTTAAGATCCAAATTGTACCACGGATAGAAGAATAAACATAGTACATTAGTTAGCAATCAAGATTCTTCTCCCAGCTACAAATAATATATAACTATATCTTATCCACAAATTGGTCATGTAAGACTTTCTCTGATGACTTGACGAAATCCAGATACACTATTCCCACTGCAAATCTTAATCTACCAGTCCAGTGACCATGTGAAACAAGTAACTTGTCTAGTTCAGAATGCCCCAAAATCTGCCATCTTCCTGTAAGTCAGGTATGACCACAATCATCTGTTCATCATGAGTGAACTTTGATTTCTCTGTCCCAGGCAATCTGACTCCAACAAGGCTGCTTGTTCTGTTCTTGCCTCAGTCTTCATCTCTGAGATTTCTTGCCAAGACATGACTTCGCAGGTCCTCTAAAATCTGACTCTGCGTCCACATCTACAGTTTCCTCCTAACTCTGGCATTTCCCTAAGCACAGTTGCAGTAAGTGGTACTCATACCCTTAAAGGTGGGACCTAAACAGTGAGGTTCCTAATGACTATTGCCTTCTTCCCTACTTACCCCACACCACTGTTCTACTACTGAGCATTGAATTTCACTGCCAAGACACAGAGAAACAGCAGGCAGCCCTCTGCACGAAAACTGGGAGTGGGCAGGAGACTGAGAAAAACTGTGCCTGTGTCCCAGAAACCCCTGCTGATGGGAGAAATGGGGTACAGATGCTGAAGCTTGTTGAACAGAAAAACATGACAAATGTATTTGCTTGTTCATTGCCAGAAAACAAAGCATTGTATTAAATGTTGCATACATAGGGTATAGGGAATGTGTACCTGCCTGCGTTAGTCCTGTCCCTTCAATCCCCACCTGCAGCTCTCCTAGGCCTGCAGTAGTTTTTTTGTTTTGTTTTGTTTTGTTTTGTTTTGTTTTGTTTTGTTTTGTTTTGTTTTGTTTTTGCAGCACTGGGGATCAAAGTCACAACCTTGCACCTACCAGACAGGCACTTAAGTCACTAAGCCAAATTCCCAGCCCTAGCTTTTTTGAGGCAGGGTCGCACTATGTAGCTCAGGCCGGCCTTGTGCTCATGTTGTAGCCCAAACCGGCCTTGAACCTACAACGCTCCTCCTACCTCAGCCTCCCAAGTGCTGGGATTAAAGGCGTGCACTACCACGCCCTGCTTGCAGTACAGTTCTTTTTGGTTTTTGTTTTTTATGGTTGATTTTGCTGTATGTGGCTCTTCCTGTCCCTCCCTCCCCAACTGTTTCATAACATATGTAACCCTTTCTTCCCTCCCATCTTTTTGCTTTGGGAAGATACAGGGAATAAAAACATATTCTTCATGAAACAAAAAAACCATCATTCTAAAACTGCAGCATCTTTGCTCCTGCCCTGAATCCAAAGTCTTTGCTATCCATAATCTCTTTGCTGACAAAGTGTTAGCACCTTCCCCATAGTTAGAAGAAAGATATTCAATGATTTTTTTCCCTATTTCCTAAAAGCTACTTAGGATACTAGAATTCACTGCACAGAAAATGTTTGGAGTCATCTTTATCACTGGGTTCATTAGTTAAGGTGCTGGAATAGATAAACTCCAAAATCTTGGTGGCTTAACACAATAGTCTATTCCTCATTCAGTATGTGGAGGAGAGGCAGCAACAGGGACAGGAGCAGCACAGGTGAGAACCCTGCTCCTCAGTCACACACTGGCAGCGGCCGTCACGCCTCAAAACAGGATACAGATCACATGCCCAAAACTTGGTTTAAGTGCCACCACTGACAATGCACAGTCTAACGCTCAAGCACAAGAGGAAATGAAAGGGTGTGCTGCTCACCTAATGAGGCTCTCTGGAGAGAACAGGAAGGCTCCACAGCTGATCCAAAAAGGCTAGAGAGGACACAGGAACTGGCTTGGGGCTTAGAGTGGTTATAAGATGGAGAGAGTTAAGGATTTGCAGGTACAGGTTGGGACTTTCATGATTTGAGTTCCTGACACTGCCAAAGGAAGAGTGCTCAGGCTTTCTTATCAGTTCCATGGGCTGGATGGGGGTAAAAGAAGTGAAAGCCTTCGAAGTTGTCATTGATGGCACAGCTTCCAAGGTTGCCCTGGATGTCAACATGCACCCAGAAGATAAGATAGGGATGGTGGAGTATTGCATGGGACATTCTGTTCCAATGGGTGAGGCCTGGAAACAGTGGGCATTAACCCTTCTGGCCACATTGTGTGGCCAGAACCAAGTTAGCTCTATGTAAGAGGGTTGGGAAATGAAACTGGTTCAGCACTCACTTCCAAAAAGTCCAGGAGGCAGGATCCTGTAAAGCCAGCTTCCTCTGCCACACATGGGAACACAAGCACCAAACAATCTTAGCAAAGGGTCCTTGCAAGTCAAAGCTCTGAAGTTCAACATACATTAGCCTCATCGAAGTCTCCTAGACCCTGAGTTATTGTGGATAATTCAAAGAGACCATCACCAGCCATTCTTCACCTTCACAGGGTGAGGTTTCTGTAGTATCACAGAACTCCTCACCAGGAGGGAGCCAGTTGTGGGACTGATGACTTTAGCTATAGAGTTCATAAACTCACTCTAGCCTAGAACCTTTGAAAACAATCACAAATGTGCTGTAAGAGTTGAGAAGGGTAATGCTGTTTTTATATCTCCTGTGAGTGCAGCCAGATGTCATAGCACCTCTTTGCAACTTCAAAACCTAAAGAAATTATATCCCCTTGCTTTTACTCTATCACTATTCAGGGATGGGAGACAGGGAAAGTCTTTAAGTGAAAGGTTGACAAGCACAATACTATCAACTGGCGCTCTGTGGTTTCAAGTAGCTTGGGAAGCATCAATATCCCTCATCAAATCTGACTCAGAGAAGCCTAGCACAACCGTTCTGCTCCAGCACACACTGAGTGTGAGCATGTGACATAAACCCAGAGAGGCGTTAGAAATCATGACACCATTTCCCTATGGGGTCAAGGACAAGGGACATGGCCCAACCCACAGCAGGGCTGCAGCCCAGGGCATCCCACAGTGCGGCTCACTGGGGCAAAGAGCATGTGGACAACAGCTGGGCTTTGATGCCTGTGTCTCAGCTCCTCTGGGTTCCGTGGGCTGTATACACTCTCCATACATTCCCATTGCTGTTGTCTTTTTTTTCTTGAATTTATTTGTATTTAACTATATCACACTGCTTATAATTCTGGTAGATGGGGGGCAAGTGGCATAAATAGAAACATTAAACACAAAAATTTGTAATAAAGTAAAAAAAATTTTTTTCAGCCAAATATTTGCTTAATGATGTCACTGCTACATTCCTAGCTTGCAGGGAAGTAGAGTCAAGAGGATCAAAAGTTTGGGCCCTGCTTGAGCAATTTAGCAATTTAGAAAGACTGTCTCAAAATTTAGCAATTTAGAAAGACTAGCTCAATTTAGAAAGACTGGCTCAAAAGGGAAGAAGTATTGAGGGCCATGCTACATAATTTTGGGGGGAAAATCATTTCATCATTAAATTGTGATTAGAGTTTTCTGAGGCCCAGTTTCTCACTGTGAGTGCTGGCTATGGGGAATGTAACTCCGCATGCCTCTGGTCAGTTGAGGCTTCAGTGGTCCCAAGATGCTGTGATGCCCCAGGGCAAGATTACACCAGCTGAAGACATCCTGGTTCCCTGAGAACCCAGGACTAATAAGGGTCTGACCTTGGGGAAAATGCTGTAACTCCCTGTTAACCTGCCATCTCTCCCCACCATCCTCATCAACATAAAGATCCTCATTAGCACAAGACTGCTGTAGCTCTCTAAGTCATCCAAGTGATCCTCATGGACAAACCAGACTTTCTCAGCATAGGATCACCACTGTTCTCTGAGTCACCCAACAATCTTTCCAACTGTGTACCCCCAATAAATGATGGCTGGACCAGAGTGTCACTGTCTCTGCCATCCTGAGGCATCACCAGTCCAGTCCCACGCCCATGGACTTTGAAAGTGTGTCTCTCTTTCTTTATCCTTCACTGTACCCTACTCTAGACAGATGGGGGTGCTGATTAATCAACCCCCAGGAAGGAAAGAAGTAAAGAAGGAAGGAAGGAGAAGAGAAGAGACCAGACCAGACCAGACCAGACCTGGGAATGTAGCTCACTGTGAAGGCTTTGGGTTGAATCCCTATTACTAGATAAAGAAAAGGGAGGGGAGAAGGGAGGGGAGAGAAAGGAAAAATGATGCTCTGTCTTGTCTAGACAGAAGCTAAGTAATCTTTTAACCCTCTGCTTTGTCCATCCACTTATTCAATATTTATGGAGGATTATCTCAGGTATTGGGCTTCATGGCTGCAGCCAAGGACAATACCTGTGCGAGTTCAACTTTACTGTACAGGCAAAGTGTCCTCCACATGCCGCACCCAGGTGAAACAAGCCCGGGGGCAACTTGTCTGCAGTAGCCGCTGCTCATCTGCTGGGTAGTGGCTGAGTGATGGGAGAGACCAAAAGGATTGGTGCAGTTCTTGCCTCAGGACCCACTGAGGGTAAGATGAGAGGAAATAGCTGCAGGAGGAACCGGGAGTGACGAGGAAAGCCTTCCCGTTAGGAAAAGAGGAGTTCAAAAACTCAAGAGTGCCGGCCAGGGTCCTCCAGGCCTTCCTGGGTCCCACAGACCTCTGGGAAGCTGTGCTTGGCCCCTGAGCACACAGTACTCTCTCTCTCTCTCTCTCTCTCTCTGCTGGCTTTGGCATCTCCTCACACTGAGCCTTATATCCCCATGCCACATGCTCTAGGGAGCATAGGAAACCAGCCGGTGCCACCAGCCTGCACCATGCTAGCCACTGGGGTATGTCAGGGGATGCAGCTGATGTAGTCCTGCCCCATGGGGTTACACTCAAACCATTATTAAAAAGGCATACGTGTCTTTCAGGACCACATCTATGAGGGAAAAGTTAAGAGGATAACTTCTTGTATGTACATTTCCCTCAATGAAAATGTCTTTTTAAAGTTGAGCCCTGAATGGCATAGAGGATGCCAAGCAAAGAATAAGCAGAATGTCAGTCAGCTTTCCATCATTGTGACAAAACACCTAAGATCATCAATCTCCAAGGAAGATCTATTTTGGTTCATTGTTTCAGTCCACTGTCACTTGGCCCTAACCTTTGAGTCTACTTAGGACCTGAACATTATGACAGAGAGCACATAGTAGAATAACACTGCTTATGTCATGGTGACCAGGAAGTAGATACCTGCCAGAGTTCTGGTGTCCCCTTCAAGTACCCACCTCTAGAAACCACATATGCTAGTCAATTTTTTATTCCTAGGACAAAAGACATAACACACAAAACTTGGAGAAGAAGCTTATTTTGGCTCATGGATTCAGACAGTTCAGTCCATGGTTTACTGGCTCCAAGGTAGATATGGCACAGTAAAAAGGTTATAGCAGAAAAAGGCTGTTCACCTCGTGACAGCCAGGAGGCAGAGCAAGTACAAGAGTCAGAGAAAAAGGACAGGGCTGGGAGCAAAAATGTAACCTTCCAGTGACATATTTCCTCCACTGACAGCTCATTCAGATAACGAATTCCAAACGAGAACGGGCCCCTCAAGGACCCACCCCACTGGGTCCGAGCGTCTCCAATCAGAGGACAACAAATCTGCCTTCCGGGGGACTGTGCAACCTGCGCGGACTCCAGAAAGTGAAACGTGCCTCCCATATGCCTACCAGCGTGTGGGCCTAGAATCAAGGACAACCACCATCCCCACCCCCACCCCCGTAAGCAACCTGCTGATTCGGAGGTCTGGCTAAATTGATAGCAACTAAGGAATATTAAGCAACTAAATGCTAGTATTGTTTCGTTGATTTTGCAGCCCTGGGGCCGGCAACCTGAGCATCTCTTTGGAAAATGACAGTAGACAATGTAATAAATATGGGGGATTCTCTTCTGTCTTGTCTTCGAGGCCCAATATGGTTCTCATTGTTTTGCTTTACTCTGATTATTATATTTTTTTGTTTTATTTTATATTGTTTTTATTGGTTTTATTCTGTTTTGTTTTTGGTTCAATTCTACTACACCTGTTGGAATGGTCAGCTATTCTGAAGATAACAAGATATACTATAGTAGCTATGGTTTCCATAGTATCTTTCTTCGAAGTTCTATACCAGTTCTGCTGCTTTGTTTTGATTGACTTTGTTGTTATGTCCTGTTGGATTTTACTATCCTTAAAATAAATAAATAAATAAAATAAAAAAAGATAATAAATTCCTCGGTGGATGAGTTAGTACCCTCGAAACATGAGTATGGGGGTCAGGTCATATTTACACCACAACAACTCACCCCTTTCCACTAGGCCCCACCTCTCTTAAAGACTGCATATCAGTAAGCCTCCAGTAGTGCTACAGTCTGGAAACCAAGATTCTAGCATGTGGGTTTGGGGGGCCATTACAGATCCAAACCATAATGGAGAGGGAGGGAAGATTGCAGTTGTAAACAGGGCAATAGTGGTTGGCATTGAAAGTGTGACATGTAAATAAAATGGTCTGTGTGGATATTTAAAAGAGGAATGCTCCATGTTGGGGACCTGGGGGTAGACAAAGTGGCTTACATTATGTCTTTCTGGCCCTTAGGTCCATGAACGCTGTAGGCCCTAAAACTATTGCACGGCCTACACAAGGACAAGGGGCCTGAGCCTCTCCGAGCCTCAGATGCTTCCACCACCTCCTCACTGCCTACACCTCTGCCAAACCTCAGTGTCCTGTGCTAAAATGGAGTGTTTCCTAGCTACTTCGTCAAGTTGAGCCTGTTTACAAATCTGTAAAATAAAACATGGCACCCATACTTCTAGTGTTGTAAGCAGTCAAAAAACCTCAAAGACAGGCCCAAAGGGGAGCTGGTTTCTGAACTGAGCTGGAAGTTTCTTCACTGGACACAAGCTATGTGCCTAGAAATGGGACATGGGTTGGTGCCAATCAGCTGTTTCATTCTACAACAACATGACAAAGATCACAGTTTTACCCACTAGGACATTACGTTGAGGGCTCTGAGCTGGCACAGGGCAACGCCAGAATGAAGTCCCAATCTGGAGGCGCCTGGGGTCCCCACCTGAACACACCACACAGCTTCTCTCAAATCGCTCAAGCCAAATGCTCTGTGGGCTGAGCAGGAAGACCCAGGCTCTAAAACCCAAACTAGACTCAGTGGCTCTCACATTTCCTACCAGTCAGCCTGAATCTCTGCCACCTCCTTTGCTGGGATACAACACAGCAGGTTTCTTATAAGCAAGCAACCCCAGCGCTTCCCCCATCACTGAAGTCCTGAGTAGTGTTGGCAACTGTGGGAGGGACAGAAGCAAGCATTCTCAGAACTGGAGCTGGGGCGAGCGGGCTCCACATGAGGCTCACTCTAAACACCACGGGCACGGGGTTTTGAGAGGAACCTGGGACTCACCCTCACCTCCCGTGATGTTTCCCTCAAGGGCACTTTCTTTCCATGCTCCTTCCTCAATCCCCCACGGCCACCTGGGTCTGGTTGCTGCCTCCTAGTGAGCCCACACCTCAGCATGGCCAGGGAAGACGCTCACTGAGCTGAAGGGTGCAAACCCAGAGCTGTGCATTTTTCTGCAGCAGAACTTCATAGCAGCTACTCCCAACCACAGCCATACAGCATTGTGAATCATGTAGCTCACACACAAAAGTCAGGGGGCAACCCAGCACATCCAGAGGGACACCGGGGTGGACAATTCAGAAGTGACGGAGCAGGGAAAGGAGAGGAGAATACTCTTCTTGACCCCTATATTCAATCTTCTTAAGTTAACCCAGCTCCTCACACTGGCTTAGTAACCTAGCCTAACTAGCGTGGTGTGTAATACGATAATGATGAGTGCTAGATGCCAGGCAGTGGTGTCCCTATTCTGTACTTTGTCAAGGTTTCACATGATTTTTTCCTGTCCCTTACAATAACCCAAGGATATAGGTAATGCTATGGGTAGTCTGGGAGAGAGTGCAAAGCAAAGCTGGGGGACCACATCCGCGCCACAGAGGAGGGAAGAAGAAGGAGGAGGGAGAGAGGAAGGCACAGGGTCCTTATCTATTGCCTGTCCAGAAAGCTTCCACAAAGCTGCAGGGGCTCCTTGTGCCACAGCCAATGTGCCTGGAGTACTGGTTCTCCCAAGAAGGGCTGTGCCTTCGCACACTGCAGTGCTCAGCCAGTGGCTGTGAGCAGCCAGGGGAAGCATGAATTCTAAGCACAGTGGCCAGGACCCTCAGACAACTAAGCTCCCTCTTACAGGACAATCGGGACCTCAGCAATTACCCCTATTTTTCTGGCTGGAAAACAAAGGCTAAGAGCCTGTGTCACTGCTACCCACAATCTGAAAAAACTGCCATTATCTCCTAGACATTCTCCTGGGAGTACACATCTAGTTACTGATGGCCACATCATAAGCCTGACCTGAGCTCTATAAAGATCCCATGGAAGGCAATGGGGCCAAGGCCCTACATATAGTAAGAAAAAATACTTGCACATGTCTCTTATCCCCATCACACTTAGGACCCTGAGCAAGAGCTGCCTCCTCTACCACAAGCCTTCTCTGGAAATCACTAATTAGAGCAGACGCCCTTTGTCTCACAGCACCCAGCAGCCTGCTGAATGTTGCCGTGATCTACAGCACACTTGTCTCCAGGGGCACTCACACTGCAGCCCAAGAGCCGGCCAGGGAGCCTGAATGGGCTGACACTAAATTTTAGTCTTTGAGCCACTCACTCTACATGTTCGAAATGTATGCAAATAACCATGATTGAGTGAGCAGAGCTACTGGTGTGGGGAGAGGTTGAAGGAATCCCCTGCCTCTCTCTAGATTTGATTTTTCCAGTTGCCACAACTCTGCCAAGCGTATTTATCTATCAATTTTAGGAAGTGCTTCAAATGTCCTCTTACTCTCAGCTGACTTACTCTACCCCTAGATTGCTCCACTGCTGATAAAAGTCCTTTCATAGAGCTCTCATTCAAAAGGCAATGTACAAAGTACATTCATTAACAAATTGATAGTCTTTTTGGCAGTGCTCACCAAAATCCAAAACGTATACATCTTTAGATCCAGGTAGTATACATTTCAAGGAATCTATCCTTACACACATGCTCAGAGATACTGTGCAAGATTCTTGGTACAATCTTTGCAACATCTACACAATGGGGAGGGGCAGCTCAGTGGTAGAGCACTTGCCCATCATATAAGAAGCCCTGGGTTCAATTCCAGCACTACACATAATTAGAATAAGATACTTCTATGACTGCAATCTTGGAAAGTCACTGAGATAAACTAAGCTAAAAAGCAGGTGGTATGTTGCTTAAAGGGTAGGAAAAGGTTCTGGACATTGGGTCACAACACTATAAATATACTATTAAACTCTACACTTAAAAATAGTTAGTAGGGCCAGGGATATAGGTCAGTGGCACAGCACCCGCCTGGCAATCGAGAGGTCATGCGTTTGATTCCTGGTACAAAAAAAAAAAAGTAGTTAAGATAGTAAATTTTATGCTACATGAAAAGTGGGTTGCAGGACAATAACATATCTAAAGATTACATCTACATTTGTTATTGCCTTCAAAGAAATTTCTTAATCATCTGTATAAGAATATATGCATCTACATAAATTAACAGAAATATCTGGATAAAAATCAATGGAAGTCAAGCTGTCAGAAGTTATTTCTGGAGAACAGTCATCACAGCATGTGGAGAGGTTATAAAGAGGAACTTCATACTTCATTCTGTTGCATAATTTCTATGTTCGAATTACTCAAATTACTTGCATGCGTTTTTCTTTAGACACATTCATTCATTTGACAGATAACAAGCGCTTGTCCTGAGTTAGCTGTCTTTTGGAACCAGGTCAGACAGTATTTCTCATCTTCCCTCTTCCTGCTCCTTGCAGACCGCTGCTGAGTAGGGCGGCCCTTTCTGTCCTCCTGCCCCTCCAGCAGGGGGATGGGCGGATGAGAGGCAGGGTTCCAGTCTCACCATGAGGGCCATTTCCTTAGAACATATTTATGACCAGAAAAGGAGACAGCTGAGTGCCAGAAAACTATAGGCCCCTCTAGGTCTTACTGCAAATACCAGCTCTCTGCACCACAGACGCCCGCTAACCAAAGTCTGGTGTCAGCCTCGGAAGAGACCGTGGTTTCTTTGAAAAGTAAACCTTTGACTGGTGAATTCAGAACCACAGGGTAAGGACGGAGAGCACTCTGCTCATTCTGAAACCTGAGGCCTTATTACCCCAAGAGCCTCCAGCTGTTTGAGGAACAAGAGACCCACAGCTGCCTGGGCTGGGCAAGGAGCAAGAGCACGTTTGACATGAGCTCAGACTGAGGGGCCTGTGCTAGTAACCGATGGGCTGGAGCCAGAGCCACCAGACAGGGCACTCGTCTGCACAGCCTGTGAGGACACTGCATAACCAGGCAATGGGGATGACTAAAACCTTAGGATCCGAGAGGTGGAGACTACTTACTATGTGGTCACGTGAGCCCTAGTGGCCACACTGTGGGGAGGGGGGTGGCAAAGGGAAAAGCCAGTCCTAATATTTCACTTGCAAATCCCAGCAAGGGTGTGAGATGAGAGTAGGAAACTTCACTGTCCCTGAGGGCGAGGAAGTTATGCAAATGAATGTATTTGCATGCCAGTCCTGGTCCCTAAAAATGACTTACCAGGCACAGGTTCCACGGCCCCAGGGCCCCACCTGGAATCCTGCAGGCCTCTTGGCCCAAAAGTTTCCTGACCAAAGGCTTGGGGAAGTGACTTACCTTGGGAGCAATAATCCTCCCCTTCAGAGGGAAAACATTAACTCCAAGGTAAACCCATGTTTGAGATGTTGGTGCATGAAAAATAAAAAGGATAGACGTGTGAGCACATTAATATTAGTATTTGCCCCACTGGGGCCGCCAAGGGCTTTATAGCTACTCACTCACAAGTGGTGCAGGGACACAAGGGCTGAGGGTGTGGGAGGCTGCGAAGAGCTACGGCTCATGAGTGGCAGAGGCAAGAGCAAGGGAGCTCTTCTAGGAGGGCCCCCAATTTCACGTGAAGCTCTCCTCTTGGATAATGATTCATAAAATGCGTAACTACAAATAAGCCTAAAGTATGACCTTGTAAGGCGTTTTAAATATTACTGAAGTGAAAAATCGGAGGGAAAACACCTGCCAGACTACGTTCCCAAATTTTGATTTTGGGAAGCCACCACTGAGGGGAATCCAGGTTGAAGGGACAGCAAAGAGAAACTGGACCGAAACTGCTGGGCGCCCCAGGGTGGAGGGTAAACCAGACTTCTGAGTTAAAGGTCAAACTAAAGGGCAGAGCAGACAGCAGTTCCATCTGAGCAGATGACAGAAGGAAGGACCTGCCTCAGCGAGGAGGATGTGGCTCGGGCAGACACATCCGAGTGGTGATCCCAGGGGGCTACCTACGTGCTGCTGTCTCTGTACTGCAGAACTGTGCCTCGCCGCCGGCTGGGAGGGCTGCCAGGGTCTAGCGACAGTAAGCCCGCTGTCTGCACCCCACCACCTGCTTCCCCTCTGCATCTGCATCAGCACAGTTCTCCTGCCTTATGCCACAGGGACGTCACCCACTCCGGTGCATGGAGCTCCGCAGGAGCTGGACCCCATCTCTCTCACCCGTGTCCCCCCAGGTCCTGGGTGCTGACCTGACTGAGAGCGCGCCTCACACTGAGTGCATCTCCGCTCTGGGGTAAGGCTGAAGGTCAAACCTCTGACCCGAGGCAAGGATGGCCTAGAGCTTGGCCTAATCTTGCATATTACAAACAGTGCTTATTCCGTCACTCCACGTCTCAGCATGGCCTTGCTCAATCCTCAAGAGCCTGGACAGGGGCAGGAGTAACTATCACCCCCAACCAAGGCAGGATGTGAGGGCTTTGTCCAAACAGGCTGAGGAGCTGGTGTCCATTTCCTTTCACTCGTTTCTTCTATCTCAAAATCTCTAGGACCTGAGCCTCTGGTGCTGCCTGGGCTTGGGGGACACACCTCTCTGTTTGGAGCAGGTTCTAAGTGTCCAGGGGCATGGGTGCAGGGGACAGAAAGAGAGGCCACTAGCTGCACACAGGTGTTCCGTACCTCCCAGAAGCACCCAAGGGCACAGACTGGTCTTGGTCGCCACTGTTCCCTAAGTGCAGGACACACAGAAGGCCCAGATGCTCAGCGGCACGGTGTCAGGCAGCTTCTCCACACCAGCCCAAGGAGCTGGGCCAAGCACAGGCACTGGACAAAGCCACTGAACTGGTCCCCAGAGTTGGAGCTGAGGTCTCAAGAGCAGCTGGTCCCAAACTGACCCAGTCCCTCGCTGAGTTACTGGGGACCCTAACACAGGCTTTCAGAGGTGCAGGCCTAGAACCCCAGCACTCTGGATGGCTGAGGCAGAGGGACCACAAGTTTCAGCTCAGCCTGGGCAACTTGGTAACTCAGCAAGACGCTGTTGGGCTGGGGATGTGTGTAGCTCAGAGCTGAGGTCCTGGGCTCAAACCCCAGTACCCAAAGAAGACAGATCCAAAAGGGGTTGTATTCTCTGGGCTTGAGGATGCAGAGGCTGACCCCCTAAACTTCCTGTCTCCACCCATTGCCCCAGGAGTCCAGGCATGGTTTGTTTACAATCTCAATGGGACAGCCACTTTCCCCGCCTCACCAACCTCACCACCTCCCTTGAATAACTGAATTTTCTTCACACCTCGAGCAAGCCTGACCTACCCACTCATCACTCACAGCCCTCTGAATTTCCTGTCTCCAACCCAGTCAAAGGAAAACCCCAAATTTACTGTTATTGTTTACCAACCCAACTGCCTTCTCACCCCAAAACGTGCAGATTCACCCCAGCTCAGACCACTCACCCACGGAGCCTAGGGCTCCCGGGGACTGGTGGGGCACCACACCCTGCTCCAGCTCTGTGGGATGATCCTTATTCCCTGCCCCTCGCACATCTAGAGCCTTCCATGTGCTTTCTACAGGAGCTATAAATGTGGCAGGGAACCCAGGCTGGATTCACTTAACTGGTTGTGAGACCCTGGGCAAGTTTCTACTTCTTGGAGCCTGAGTTTTCTCACAGACAACTAAAGACTGACTGCTACCCTCTTCCAATCTCACAGCTCACAGTATCTGAGTAGCTCGCCCAGTCCAGCCCCAAGCCCACCTCATGAAAGCTAGTGCCGCCTCTAGGAGCAAGTTTCTGTGTCACCTGACTCAGAGTTCAGCAGGAGCTGCTCAAGTTCGAGATGCGAGCTCCTGAGGCCATGCCAGCATAGAAGGCTGGGGCATGGAGGAGAGGGAAGCACGACCCTACCCCAGCCATCTGTACAAGAAGCCAAGCCCGGGCTGCAGTCTCACTGGCCACAAAAGCATCCTCCTGAGCTGGGCCAACCCCAGCAAGGAAACAAGACACTAGGTGCAACATTGGGGCCCAAGGACAAGAAGGCTGCGAGACTGGCCTCTGTGGCAGAGCAATGCCAGAGGTGCCTGCCTCTCTAGCTGCTGGGCTTATAGATGTCACCTTATGTGGCAAAGGAGTCTACAGATCTGGGTGGGTCCAATCCCATCGTGCTGTTTCCTAGCCCAACCACTCTGTGACCTCCACAGTGTGTCCCCTCTTGGTCTCCTCACCCGTGAACAGGGACAAACAGCCACCTTGTCTTGCTCCAGGCTAGCTCTGAGAGTCACATAGCTGAACCAAACCAGGACACGCCCTCCCTGACAGGGAGGGGCAGTGATGGGGTTGGTAGACTGGCTCTTGCTCTAGGCTGTACTGCAATTCAGTTCACACCAACCCAGGGCCTCAGGGCCTCAGTGCCCACCCACAGGTGAGAAGCTCCAGGAAAACCCATTCTCTTCTGGCTTCCAGGTTGGGGGGTGGGGGGCCGGGCTTGGGTTCTGCCAGGACCCTACCACCCCCTCCTGGAGGTCTCCGGTACTACACCAACCTGCTCCCCTGATGTCTCCCTGGATAGAACCAAATTCAACACCACAGCCTCCTCCCAGAACCCCACATAGGTGGTCTCCCCAGGCTGAGAGTGCTAGCACCTGGCAGTGGCTATCCAAGAGTAATGTGCTGAAATGTAGCCTGGATTCTGAGTCAGTATTTGGTCTCCCAGGTCTTCCTTGTCACTTGAGAAGAAGCAGCACTCATTCTCCTACACCAGACATGTCCCCAACATAGAGCCCCTCCTTGCCCCTCCCAGGGCACTGATCCTGTCCTCCCCCAGCAGACAGTGTCTCTCTCCATGAGTGGGAAGTGCAGAGGATCAAGGGCCTGAACCTCAAGAAAGAAAGAGAAAGAAAAACTTTCAACTATTAAATCTGTTTAGTAAAGACAATTTTGCTCATACAAAACAGTTTACAACAGTCTGAGTGCTGGACACACCATCATAGACAAGGCAGGTGCTGCAGGCATCAGGGCCCTGTTCCCAGGCTGAGAGAGGACCCAGGTGCCCCTCCACCACCAACCCTGAGGTGCCACCCCCTTCCTCCCAGAAGGGAGGGCAAATGTGGGACCATAACACAGAGGACTCTCCCACGCCGCTCCTCAATGCTGGGGGGAGCCCCTTCCTCTCACAGGCTGGGTTGGGGGACAGTGAAACGGCTAATGGACAGGGGCAAAGTCGGGACATCTTTGGTGCGAAGACTGACCCCATCCACTAGGCCACACAATGGAGACAGGAGGAAGGACCACAAAGAATGGTCCTGCCTTCACCCACAAGGAGTAGCTGGCTGCTGCCCCGAGCCAGGAGAGAAACACGAATGCCAAAGCATCGCAGCCTGAGCAGCCCAGGCTCATGTGTATGAGCTAAGAGGCGCCCACTGAGAAATGGCTAAAACCCCAAGGAAATCAACAAGCGTGGGTGATCATGGCAAGAAGAAGTCCAGAGGCTCTGTAGAAGGTCAGCACCTCTGAGGACCTAGGACCAGCACTACACTACAGGGGAAAGGGTCCTGAGGGGGTCCAGTCTTCCTGATCGCTGTGCCAGTGCCCAGTCACTCCCCTCGGCCCCCGGAACCCAGCCACCAGGCAGCCTGTAGCCAGCCTGGCTCCAGATCTGGACAAGCGTCCCAGGCACTTAGGCGGGCTCAGTATGGGCAGGGAGGGAGAGGCTCTGGAGCCCTGCCGGCCCGGGCCCAGTGAATGCACGGTCCCTGGCACAGGTCTGGGCACGTGCACTTGCACACACGTACCCATGCACTCCTATCTGTCCGGCACACCGGTGAGAGCTGAGTGCGCCAGAAAAGGAGAGGCAGGCAGCCCCATCCAGAAGGCCTTGAGCTCCCAGAATGCCTGAGCCAGCGGGGACTCCGGGCTGCAGTGGGACAACACAGGGACCCTCCCCGCAGCTGTTTCCACATACACCCTCGGCCCTACCCCAGCCGGACCTCTGCAGTACCAGAGGGAAAGGGGTCCAGTGGAAACGAAGAGGAGCAGGGTAAAGGACAATAAAAGATTTCATAAAAACTCTTCAGTCAAATTACTGATAAAATTGCAAAATGAGCACAGGTTCGAGAGCACCTTGCTCCCGTCTCTCCACAGCCTCCCAGACCCTCCCGCTCCAGGACGGCCAGAACCAAAGGCAGAATTCAGCCATAAACCCAGTTCCGGGCTCCACGCAGCTGAGGAGGAGAGGAGGCGGAAGTGGACAGTCTGTATCTCTTCGTTTAAAAAATATATTCACGTAGAGAGTTATTGCTTGTCCTCCAGTGGAGCGGGAGGCACAGCGGCTCAGTGGGCAAGGGCCGCAGCCTCCAGGGCCCGAGCTTTCTTCCGCCTCTTCAGAAGCAGAGGGTTGGATGCATCTTCAATCTTCTTTATCTTGATCTGCTCATAGTCGACGCGCATTGTGGCCAAGGCACTGGTCATCTCCTCCTGGGGGCAGAGGCAGCAGGAGGAAGGCACAAAGCAAAAGCAAGCCGAAGAACAGGATGGGCAGGAAGCACAAAGAAGAGGTGTGAGAGAGAAGACATGAGGCAGGTGGGGTGCAGGTGCGGGGTAGGTGTGAGGAAAGAAGAGGGCGGGCCAGTTAGTGCATCTGAGAAGGTAACCATAGAGTCACCCAGGGCTGGACCCACAGAGCCCTCCTAGGACCCTGCAGTGAGGGAAAGAACCCTAGACAGGAGTCAGGAGCCCTGGCTGGTCCCAGATGGTCACCAGTTGTGACTTTAAATGGGTCACTCCCTTTTGAGCCTTGGTCTCTTTCTGTACAAAACAAGGAGACTATACCAGAAGGCCTTTCATATCCTTAGAGAGCTGAGCAGTAAGGGCTCATGGGAAGCAGCCACACGCGACAGGAAGGCAGCACCTCTGCCTACCCCCGGGGCCAGGGAAGTGGCTCCCAGTTGCTATTCTTATTGTTAGAGACACATGAGAACCACTCCCCTCCACTGCCTGAGCCACCCCATCTTGGCAACCCCCCACCCCACCCCACCCCACCTGCCAGAGCTGCACCCCAGCCCTCCCACCAGCTGTGCCCTCACCTTGACATCCTCCCACCGCTCCTTGTCTTCCTTCAAGACCCGGCTGGTGTGTAGCGGGGTCTGAGGGACCTTCGTGGATTGCTGAAGAGACAAGGGGTTCCAGTGAGAGCCAGGACACATAAGGACTTGGCAAAGGCTCAGGCTAAAAGACAGTCTTTGCAGACCTCGCTTCCCGCCCGCCTGGCACACCGGGCTCACCATGATCCAGGGGTGGTTCATGAACTCCGTGATGGTCATCCTCTGAGTGGGCTCTGTTTTCAGCAGGTTCCGGATAAGCATTTTCACTGTTGGGTGACGAAGGTGACAGGGACAGCTCAGGGGCCACTCCCTGTTCTGCTCCCTGCCACAGTTTTCAGAGGACACCAGGCTCAAAAGGGGTAGGCACTGAGGCACACTGCAGTGACCCCAAGGACCGGTGTGCTCCCCACTCTCTAGGCCCCCACAGCCTGTACTCAGGCCTTGGCTCAAGTTCCATACAGGCAGGGCCCGCCTAGCAGCATAAGAGATGCCACACACACATGCATGCATGCACGCACACACGCAAGGTCTTCCCCCGTCCCAAAGGCTGGCTTCCTACCTTCCTCTGATACTTCTGACCACTCTGGGTTGGGAAATTCATATTGGCCCATTCGGATACGGGTCTTCATGCCCGGAGAGATTGCAAGGCCATGGTTGGAATAAAAGGGGGGATACCCACACAACCTGTGCCAAGAAGAGGCAAAAAGAGAGGGACACGGCAGGTGTTATTTAGGGGTCCTGCATCAGAAATAGGATGAGAAATAGGTTCTATTCCTTATAAAGGTTACAAAGAAACAGGCTCATCATATGGGTACAAGACACAAAGTCAATGACAGGCCCAGAAACCTAACATACAGAGTCTTAACCACTTTCTGACCCATTACTTTTCACCCACTGCTTAGCAGTCAGAATTCACTAAGCACAGAAAGAAGGGGGCACACAGGGGATTGCCTGGGAATGCCCCATCCAAAAGGGAAATGGTAGCACTTGCCTCTTCCTCTTGTCCTGGAGAGGCACAGGCTTCCCCAAGCCCCTGCCCTGGCATGGCCCAACCCTGCCCAACCTTGTCCCCTGGCCCAACACACTCACAGGATATACATGATGACACCCAAGGACCACATGTCACAGGACTTGTCATATTTCTCTGGGCCCAGCACTTCTGGAGCTGCAAACCAAAAATCACCATGGGTGGGCCTGGCCTGGCCCTGGGGACACTGAGACCTACGCCAGCTTCTCTGCGAGGCTCCCCATCCCAGCCCTTCATCCCATGACAGCAGCTGGGGTGGAAGAGGAGAGCAGGGACCCTTCTCCAGAGGAACCCTGCGGGTAGAATCTTAAGATGAAAACCTTCCCCAGATGCTAGACTCTCAGACCCACACTGTCCATTTCATTTCATAAACATGCTTTGGAGCCAATTCTGTGCCTGTCAGCTGAGACAATGCAGCCAAGTCTATGGAGAATGTGATAGAGATGATGGTTCTTCTCAGGAAGACTAAGCAGGCGGACAAAATCCTGCCATCATCTCAAGCATATGACTCCTTCAGCTCCTCAGTGTGTCCCGCCAGAACCAACAAGGCCCACAAGAACACAACTTCCCTAGGACCTGTAGGGCCCTGGGCTCTGCAACACAAGGGGTGAGAAAAGTCCTGAACTTACCCACATAGTATGGTGTGTAACAAGGAGTGGTCAGAGAGTTGTGGCTGGTGGTTTCCTTGGCAAAGCCAAAATCAGTGAGCTTCAAAATAGCATTGGGCCTTTTAGAAGTGTACAAGAGATTCTCTGGCTACAGAAAGAGAGACAAGTAAGTAGCAACCCTGCTGACCCCAAGAGGGACCATCCACCCAACCATCTCTGTACTGCACACCACAAAGAGCACCATTCCAAACAGCCAGTCCTGCCTTTCCAGGGCTGACAGAACATCGGAGGGATGAGGCCAACCCACGGGGCTGCGGTAAACACCACAGGGGCAGAAAAGCCCAGGGTGTGATGGTGGGGTGCGGACAGGGGGAACCACAGCCAGGGCGTGGCCAGAGGGCGTCACTGCCAGTCTGTGGTTTGATCATGGGCAGAGAGAGCAGGCCTATTAGGCAGAGAGTAGCACACTGCCCTGTTCTGCCCTCAGGACTCTGCTTGACCCTGGCAAGCCCTCTCAGGTGACCACAGCTCCACCCCGCAACCTCACAATACCCAGGAACAGCTGGTACCTTGACATCTCGGTGGGCAATGTTGATTGAATGCAAATACTGGATGGCCTCGCCGATGCTCTTCATGATTTCTGATGCTTCTATAGAGAGGAGAGAGATAAGAGTAAAAGAAAGTCACAAAGCTATATCCCCAGGTTTGGAAATTCCCATCTTAGTGCCACCCTCTGCAGCCTGAGGCCCCCACAGCCAAAAGGCAGCAGCATCCTGCCACCACACCCACCCAGCCCACCCCATGGCAGGCCCTCCCTACCTCTTTCTGTGAATGCTTGGTCTCCTCGGTCCTGGATTCGGCTAAAGAGTTCTCCACCATCCAAACTGAAAGGAAGCTGCAGTGTAAACTGGGAAACACAAAGCCCACCACCACACTCCATTCCCCCAAGGGATGGCAAGCATTTATGTTTCAAGCCTCAGGGTCCACACAGGGGTGTCCTCAGGGGTGGGGCTCCTAGGCAGGGTGGGGACAGGTCAGCCAGACACACAGCAGGCTGCTTACCACTCCATGACAATCAGCAGGCACTTCCTCCCAGCATACAGGTTCTCGTAGACATCCACGATGCGCACTATGTGAGGACACTGGGACGCCCGCCAGTGCAACTCCACCTCCCTGCGGGCCTTGGGGCAGTCCTGCAGCATCTGCAAGCCAAACCCTTCCTGAGCACTGTGAAACCGTGAGGGGGGCTGGCACTCTCCATGGTACTGCTTCACAACCCAGTCCAAGTGGTAGCATTGCCACAGATGCACCCCAAACTCCCACTCCTGCCAGCCCTGCAGGAGCTTCCTGGCCTCTCTGTCTAGATCCTGAGAGGACTTTGCAGCAACTTCATCTGCTCTACAGAAAACCTCAACATGAGCCCTGCAGGGCCTCAACAGGGAGGCGGAGATCAGCCCTTCCTGAGCTCAGGGCCTGAGACGTACAGAAGACACCAGTAGCTGGGCATTGCGGGGCATCAGGTAAGGGATGGGGGAGAAAGGCAGGCTGGGAAGAACCAAAATAGTAATGAGGAAGGACCCAGAGAGGGAGACTCCAGACTCAGACTCAGACTCAGCAGGGAAGGCACAGGGAAGGCACCTCCAAAATCACTTAAGCCCACACACAAATTCACAGCAAGCCTTCTTTCTGCCTAGGGTTGACTGACTACAACCTGGGTGAGCCAGGTGTGGTACTCAAGTACACTTCTTAATGCATCTGCAATCCTGAGTAGGTTACATAACTCACCAGCCTCCTCTGTATCCCTTCCTTCTCCCTAGCCAGCTGGGCAGGGTACGGAAGGCCCCCGGACCCTTGCCAGGTTCAGGGGCTGAATCGTGGCCAGTGGAAGCTATGCTCAGTGCTTTCACTAGTGACTGGCTTAGGAACAAACCTAATAATCAGCTGACACAGAAGAGTTTTGTAGAAAAGGGAGAGGCCACTGCAAAACAGGACAAGGAACTACATCATCTCTCCTGCAAGTGGTGCCTGGGACCATGCCAATCAGCACTGCTAAGGGAGCCCCCAAGAGGACAAACCAGTTCACTGAGGAATCAAGCAGAAAACCCTTGCCGACATCACCAAGAATCCCCTGTGACTTCTTTGTGGTATAACAAACTTTCCTAATGGCTTAAACTGATTTTAACAGAATATTTTAATTGCTTGCAATCAAAAGCATCTTGATACACCTCTCCTTTGTAAAATGGGGATGACAGCATCTCCTTCATGAAGATGCTCTGAGGGTTAAACATTTCTGCAAAGAACCTAGCAGAGTGTCAGCCATGTGCTCAGTAACAATAGCTGTCATTTTTACTATAGTGTCTACTAAGCACCGGCAAAGATGCCAAAATAATTACAATAAGGGCCCACTCAAGACTCTCCTCTGTGGGAAGTCAAGATCAGCCCTGCCCAGGACATACTCCAACTGTTTGGGATATTTCATGGCCTAGGGAGAGACAGCGACAGAGACAGGGAAAGGCAGAGACAGGGGAGGGGCAGAGGGCTGGGGAGCAAATGGGACAGGCAGGGACATGCGAAGAATTGGGCAATGATTCACTGACATAGAGCAGCACTGGGGGCAGGGGGTGATGGAGCAGGGAGAGCACAGAGACTGCTGGTAAACAGGAATTCACAACAATAAAGCCTGTAGGCATTTATGATCTGTCCCATGATTTGCAGGGCTTTTTCTGACTGTAAAATAATTACCATTTTGCAGGATGAGAAAACTGAGGCTCAGAGAAGAGGCAGCCCAAGGCTACATTTCTGGGACAAAAAGACAGAGTTAACGTTGGAATCTGGGACTTAAAAATTCCAAGCCTTCCTACCATAACCACGCAGCTTTGAAGAGGAAGCTAGAGAATGAAACTTCTTGAGTGACTCTGCAGAGGCAACTCCCCAAACAGGTGTCCAAGAGAGAGCAACACTAGATAGGTCACGTTCACCCCACACCAACAGTTGCAGAAGGCAAGGTCCCCATGGAGCCACACTGCCACCTTGTGGCCATGAGTTCTGAGTTCTGCCACTTTCCACTTCATTCATCTGGACAGAGCAGGAAAAAATGCATTTTACTTTCCCATGCTCTAGGAGGACTAGGAGGAGGCACTGGCCAACTTTATGTGTTCAGTAATTCAAACCGACAAGCAGTTACTGAGCTCCTAGTACAGGCCATGCATTGCACTAAAAGTCAAGACTGAACACGGGAGTCTTCAACTGAAAGTTCAGGCTTGTGAGGAGGGGAAGGGAAAATACAAGAGGGCAGAGACAAAAAATGCTCACAGCCCGGCTCTCTTTCGGGAGGATTATACACAAACTCCACTCCACATCTGTGGGACGATGGGGACAGGGACGTGTCAAGACAGCCCCACGAAAGGGCCCTGTCTTCCAGAGCTAGATGCATGGCATCAGGAGAAATGAGTGAGCCATTCCCATGGGTGCTTGGGTAAGAGGTAGAAGAAACCCTGAGGCTAAAGGTATAGGAGTAGGAGTTAAGAAAGATCAACTCTCAGACACTGGAAACTTTGGTTTGGGATCCAGGAACACAAACGACTAAGATCAAATATGACCCAAACATTGGCATCCACAACATGGTTCAGGTTTCATACCGCAGACAAGTGTAGAAGAGGCAGCCTTGAACAGGCACACAATCGGCAAAGGGGAGGTCATGTGTGCTCCCCGCAACATGATACAATCATTCCACCTGGCAGATTCTATCCAAAAGGCCAATAATAAATTTTCAGTGAGCTAAGCGTGGTGGTGCACACCTCTAATCTCAGCACTCTGGTAGACTGAGGCAGGAGGATCACAAGTTCAAGCCCAGCTGGGGCAACTTAGCCAGACTCTGTCTCAAAATAAAAATGCGCAGGGGATGTAGCTCAATGTGAAGGCCCTGGGTTGAATTCCCATCACTACCAAAAAATTTTTTTGAAGTTTTCAGTAAAATCTTTTTTTTAAAAAAGCTTATAACCCATGAGATAACGTGCTGTAAGAGCGCTGAGGGCACACCTTCCAGGGCAGCCAGGGGGAGGGGGCTCTGTCGCCCCCTACAGGCACACAGGACCAGGGAAGAAAGTTAAAATTGGTTAGATTTACTCAGAGGCTGTCACCACGTGGTTGTGGATTTTACCAACAGAAGGGACTTGGGCCCTGATCTGGAATTTGTCAGTTTGGGACTTGGCAGCCTGGGAGAGGTCAGGGACTCTTAAAGCCAGTGCTGGCTGTGTCTGCCAGGCGGAGGCGATGACCCTGGCTTGGCCTCTCCCTCAGAGAGTCCTTGTAGCTCATAAAATGAGCCTTCTCATCACTGCTGCCACAGCGCGGGGGGCCAGTGGGGGTCACCACTGAGCTGAGGCTGCAGCCTGTGAGACTGCAGGCCGGGTTCCTGTCTGTGGCCTAGGAGCCACAGGCGCACTCACTGCTGTCGCAGTGAGGACACGATGCCCCAGACAAGTACAGGACCTGGCGCCCGGCCTCCAAGCATGCTCTTTCTGCCTTGGAGGTTCAGAGCACAGATCTAGGCCAAAGAAAACAAGAGACCCAGTTCGCATCACACTGCAGGCTCACACGGACGTTTCCCCTCCAGAGGGGACAGGCTGCTACAGACCAATGAACCTGGGCTTCGGAATTCCAGAGCATTCGGTCCCAGTCCTGCATTCCCCAGGTGGGTCAGGGAGCCAATCTACTTCACCTGTTAAGCTAGATTCACTTTCCTGAAATAATATTCTTCAAGATGACTGAGAAACACTACATAGAATATTTTTCTATTTTTTAAAAGTACCATTTTGCACATTTATATCTTTTCTCCCCAACTTGAGTTTCTGAAGGTCAAGATCAAATTTGATTTCTGTTTAATCCCTCCCTCTCCCTTCCCTGTCCCTTCCTTCCCCCAGAGGTAGGAGTGTGACGTTTTTCCTACACTTCTGAGCACACTTCGTCCTGTTGCTTCTCCCTATGACCTAAACGGTCCCACAGATGCCCTCCCCGTGAGATGTCTGAGAGGGGAGCTACAAGCAGGTGCCCTTGATTCTCTCTGCAGGAAATAAACTGGAAAGACAAAGATTTTAATTCTGAGGAACAGTAACAATTCTCCAGGAAGACACCCAACCAAGACAAGGTAATTGACAACCACCGGGCACAGGTTTACCAGAAATCCTTCACTACATTTGAAGTCCAACCAGCGCCATGGAAGCAAGAGCTTCACACTGGTCAGGCAGGCTGGATGGCATCAGGGGTAGAGCACGAAGTGCAACAGACACCTACAGTGTGGCGCACAGAAAGCCTGGGAAGAGAAACCAAGAACATGCTCATCTGCGGTATAAGAAAGGAATGGGATGGTGGCTGAGCTCCTAGCCAGGCCAGAGGGAGGGAAGGCAAGCAAGGTTCACTGCCAGGAGTCACCAGCAGAGCTGGGATAGCAGGTGCAACCAGCAGCCAGGAGTCACGTGGAAAGGAGAACCCAGGAGCGACTATGAAATGTGTAAGCCTGTGCTAAGCCTGGCACCAATACTAGACTGAACTCAGCCCCCACACGGTTTGCATCAGAAACCCTCTTGCACTGTGGACAAGGTCAGTTGTGTGTGCTCAACCTGGTTTGACAGCCAAGGCCACCTGCCTAGTGTGACAGGGTCAGGACCAGGCTACAGGGTCCACAACTGGGGATGGGTCTCTTGCAGTAAGATACAAGAGATGCTCACAGGCAGTTCCAGGTCTCCCTGGAGGGCAGGGATGGGCCCTCCATTTGGGTTGTGTGTGACCTACCCCCCTCCACCAGACCTGCCATCAGGGTCCCAAGCTGAGCATCAGAGAAAAGGGAAGAAATACAAGGCCTGGGGCCTGAGACGTTGCTCACTGGCAGGGCAGATATGAGGACAAGGCTGGGACACACTGAGCCCCAAGCCTCAGTGATCAACCCCACACAAGCTCCACTGCTTACTAGTAGTGTGAACTAGGGAGCTTTTAAACTGTGTTTCTTATTCTCCTACCTGTTAAATGAAATAATAAACGTCATTACACCTCATAGGGTTACTATATTAAATGAGTCTCTCTCTGTCTCTCTCTCTCTCTCTCTCTCTCTCTCACACCACACACACACACACACACACAATATGAATTGCCAAGGATAGTGCTTGCGGCATAGTTAGCACTGTATATTAGTGCTTGCTGTTACTATTCTGCTCCCTGGGTCCCTGTGCTAGTCCTACTGGGGTAGGCAGCTGGTAACCCGATCACGCTCAGTGTTATTAATAGTTCTAGGCCCTGGGTGGTGAGAGACCCAGGAGACTGTGGTCCAGGGCAGAGGAGGAAAGCAGGCTTTGGCACCAAAGCCCTGAGCTCTCCCACCTGACACCACCAAAACTGGACAGCTGGAGGTGGGGTGTATGTAACAAGAGAAGGAAGACATCCCTTCCCAAGACTGATTCTGATTTGGTGCCAAGGATGATGCAAAAGCCTGATTCAGGAGCCCCACATGTTGCTGTGTGGTTTGTGTTGTCAAATGAGACTTCTGCATGCCCCAGAGGCAGCTGGGTCAGGGGGAAAGCCCTGTATGTCACACACTCACTCTCTGAGGCTTCAAGCCAGGCTGTCCACTCCCGTCGCTGGACCACAGGCACCTCTGCTGCACACGTGGAGGATGGGAGGCTTGGCACTTTGCAAGGCGAAGGTGGAAGGGCAGCCGCTGTGGTTGGTATCAGCAATCTTCTAAGTGCAGTGCTGCCAGGGGCAGCAGCCAAGGTGGCGGTGGGGACAGTAGGAAAAGGAGGAGGAGCTCCCCTCCCATGGGCTGTCACACCCACCTCACACCCACCCTGGAGGGAATGTCCTGACCCACACAGGAGATAACCCATTACTGAGGGATTCACTCAAGGCCTTTTAGGCCACTTGTCCATGGCAGAGCTAAATGTGAACCCTGCTCTTGGGGCTCCTCTAAAGCTCCATTCCCAGCATCCCTTGGATGGTACAGACTGCAACGTCTGCCCAGAGCTGTCAGGAAGGACATCAAAAGGCAGAAATGGAGGCTGATGATGACTTTGGGACAAACCCTCCAATGCTGAAATTCCACTTGCAAAAGTTTATCCTACTGCACAAATCACAGATGCAGCTTTACAAGCATACACAAGCCCAACAGTTATTTACCTTAACTAGAAATAGCTAACAAACTCAATGTTAACAGTCACAGGTGAAAGACACTGCTTTTTGAAAAAATGAGAGCTCAAGCTACAGTCTGACAGGCTGGGTTCCTGTTGGCCCCATTTATCTTAGAGTTCATTCCATCTATAGCCATGGAAACGATGTTTCTCAAGGGTACTTAATGGGGAAACAAATTCCCCCACTGTCTATCAGATATCTTCCTGTTTTTCAGTTACCATCTCTGTCACTGAGGCAGCACACTATTCTTCTGCAACATAAATCCTAATCTGTAATTAATTTCAGTTTATTCATCAGAAAGTAGCTAATAGCATAAAAGCAAGTTGTATAACCTTATATAACCCCAGTGCTCCGGGCATATTTATTTATACTATACAAATCCATCTAGCTATATATACACACACACAAACATGGATGTCCACATATACAAAACAAAAAGGACACCAATGACCAGGAAATTAATAGTAATTATCTCTGGAAGACAGAATTACAGATGATTCAATTTCCTTTATTATATTTTTATTTCCTAGATGGTTTACAATTAGTGTCTGATACTTTTTTAAAAGACAAAGAAGCTTAGCTCTCCAAACTTTAACCCCAGAGTGCCCTCCGTCCCTGACCTGCGACCACAGGCAGTGTCTGGGGCGTCTGAGCAGTCCCGCCAATTGCTCTACTGCTCCCAGTCTGCAGGCCACAGAGGCCCTTGTGGAGTCTTGAGCAAAAAAGTAGCTCATGCCCCCTCCCACTACCCTCTCCACCAGACAAAGCCTTGCGGGTAAGGAGCGAGCATTCTGCCTGGCTTCAGGGCCTCTGGGGCTCTCCTTTCAGCCAGAAGCCTGGGGAACTGAGCACCTGAAGCCCCATACTAGCCAAGAAGGGTTGCATGAAGAAGTCACAAGGCCACAGGACCAGGATGTTGTCCTCACACCATCTATCTCTGTTGGGTCCTTCGATCCAGAGCTCCCATCCTTGGATCTAGAGTCAGAGAGTGTCACAGGGGAGGCACATGGCACCTGATTGCACCTACACAGAATGCCCTCACTCGTCAAAGCCTGTGCCCACACTGGTCAAGGGGGTTGAAGATAACTCAGAACAGAACAAACAAGGCCTGTGCTCACGGGAGACTCATCCCATATCACAGAAGGGACACAAGAAACAAGTTCCAAAAAAAATTTTAGTTATACAATGTGATCTGTGCAGCAAAGGAAACCAACAGTTCTGCCGCACACACAGGAACAGTGTTGAGGGTCTCTCTCGCATCCCCAGGTTACAGACAGCTCCTGCAGGGTGCAGCTGCTCATCCAGCTCAGCTCAGGGACACAAGAGATGACAGGCAGACACCTGGCTAAACTGCTCATTTCCCTCTCCACCTACTGAGAGATCAAGGAGTATGTCCTCCTTCCAGAACTTCTGCACTGCTCGCTGAGGGTCTGATGGAACTTTGCCAGAGAGTTGCTCTACACAGAAATTGAACAACAAATTTTATAGCCTCAGAAAGAAGACAAAGATATGTGAAAGCACTGCTCTTCATGTTGGTGCACACATTCCCACATTTTTGATGGTAGCCAAAGGTAATTCTCTATCTGTTACTGACTATGAAGAATATCATGGGGGAAAAAAATCCCCATCTAAAACAAAGATGACCCTGACAATGGGATATCCCAGTACTGAATGTCCTAAAACATCCTGGCAGGAACAAAGGCCACTGATGGTGACATCCCTTCAGTGCCTTCACAAAAGACTGGGGCACTCGTCAGGGGGCACTAGCGCCTGCCTGAGGCGCAAGTGCTTGCTTGGAAGTGCAAGGTTGTGAGTTTGATCCCCATACCAAAAAAAAAAAAAAAAAAAAAGAAAAAAAAGATGGGGGCTCAACGAAAAGCCAAAAGGCTTAAAAGTCACACGGTGAAGAACAAACTTTCTAAGTACTTGCAATACAACATAGATAAAAGGCTAAACTCTAACCAATCAATTATAAAAGATTAACAACCCAATATAAAATGGTTAAAGGGTAAGAATAGGCAGTTCAAAGAAAAAGAAACACAGAAGGCCAAAGGAAAGATGCTCACTGCAATTCAATAAGAGAGAACTGTTTAGAAAAACAAGGATAATTTCACTAGGCTGGCAAAACTTAATGTTTGACCAAAACAAAACTCCCAGATTTAGTCAAAGATTTTGGGAGAAAAGCCATTCTTCTCATAAACTCACTCAATAGAGATATAAATATAAACTAGCAGTTTTTGGAGGAATTTGGTCATAATCTATCAAAAGTGTAAATGTTCAAATTTGGACCTGATAATTGCCCAGCCAGGAATCTATCTTACAAACTACATTTATAAAGCATTTTAATGGCAAAAAGCTGGTAATAACATAAGTGTCCACCAATAAGGAAGTGGTCAGATAAAAGACAACAAATCCATACAACAGAATGCTACACATTCCCAATAAAAGGAGGAGTCTCCTTACCTCCTCTTTTGGACAAAACAGGATATTATTAGACGGGACAGAGCAGACAAGGAACAAAGCAACATTTTGGCTTTATGTTTAATGTTCTGATTTTTTAAATGGAACTTTTTTTCCCTAGTACTGGGAATTGGACCTAGGGGCCTTGTACATGGCTAGGTGAATATTGTGCCACTGAGCTGTGTTCTCAGCCCTTTTTATTTTTTTTGTTTTGACAGAGGATCTTGCTAGATTGTCCAAGTTAACCTCAAATTTGCGATCCTCCTGCCTCAGTCTCCCAAGTAGCTCAGATTACTCATATGCACTGCTGTACTCAGCTCCATATCTTAGCTTTTAAAGTACTGTACACTAGTAAAGACAAGCAGCAAACACACCAAAAGGTTAATTAGTGGTTTATTATAAATTATAGTAATATGGGTCATATTTTCTTCTTTTGTGTAGTTTTAAAATTTCTAAACCTAAGAAAAGGAAAGTACTAAGTAGAATGTATAATTCTCTTTGTGTCGTTTTCTTGCTGTTACTGTTTCATATCTTAAGACAGAGGAGAAAGAGTCTATGGATTTGTGACTGCTTAAACTTTTCTGAAGGAATTAAAAACAAGTTTACAGTGTCGAACACCAGGAAATAGGTAGTAGAAAGAGATGTATATCTTTCTTTATTCCCTTTTCATTTTATACTTTATGCATTGTCTGAATCTTTACCATCCACCTAAATTTCTTTTCACAAATGAAATCAAAGAGTTTGGATTCTGATGTGCAATATGCCTCAGGTCTTTCATACAAAGCTGCCCCAGGATGACAATGCAGTTACAGGTGGTCCGAAGGCCAGCTGTCCTTCCCGCTGGGAAGCAGGGGGACAGAGATGAGGGTTGACACCGTGCCACAGAGGAAGACTGGCCTGATGAGGTTGCTCACATTTGGGTAAGGCAGCCATGATGACAGAGGGCGCTGATTCCAGGAACCACCACTGCTAAGCACTCCTTATCTACGTGGAAATGAACACTACACACAGGGCCACTTAGGAGCCTTAGTTAGGAAACCAAACAACTTGGGGTTTCTATTTCTTCCAGAGGATGATTAAGATTTTAAGAAAAGGGGGCATTTTCATTTATACCATCCACCATGTGCCAGGTGCACTTTGTATATAGAAAGTGTTGCTGTATTTAAACCTCCCGGAACCTGGCCTGTACAATACAGCCCCTAGCTGGCTCCCTTGTGCAAATGCGCCCACCACAGCTCACTGAAGCAGCCTGCCCAAGGCCACCCAGCTGGTAAACAACAAAGCCAAGATTCAGACCTAATTCAGACTCCAGCCTCTACATCTGATTGATTGATCAATTTAACCTTCAAGACAAGGGCAGCTGACCTGCTAACATGAGTTTACCACTGACCTGCTTCACCCTGCTAAACATCTCCCATCCCTCCTGTTCCCAGGCAGGCCTCTCCTATTTATCTCCACACCCTCCAGGCTCAGTGCAACGCCTGGTACAACAGTCATAACAAACACTTACTGATGAAATGGGCAGACTGTGCGATGCAGCAACTTCACAGGCTGCAGTTTCCTGCAAGACACAGGCATCTTTCCCTGGGAAAGAGGGTTGATGGGGGTAAGAAGCAAACATATGAAACTCTCCAAGTCAGGTTTAAACTACAACCTGAATGGCAGGAAGAGAAATAACCACATTGTATGAACAACTAGGTCCAACTCGTAAAAATCCAGAGATTTTTCTAATTAAGATGGAACAAGGTCAGGAGTATTGCTTCTGGCCTAAACAACCCCATCAATTTGACCCTGCACAAGTGCCAAGCAAATAAATTCAAAATTTTCATTTGAAGTGGTAAATGCAATCTCATCTTCACTGCCCCAATCTGGCAGAAGTGAAGTTCCTGGCATGTACATCTCAATCAACAGACCCAGTGAGAGGCAGAGGGCAGGGAAGAGAAAGGGTCCCACAAATCAGGCAGTGCATACAGATGGACGCACACATACACAAGCCTTGCCTACAACGTCACACAACTAACACTGGAGAACAGCTGGTGATGGAAAAAGGGAGAGAGCCAGAAGACAGAGCACTAACTGTGAGAACAGAGGGGAGACCGCCTGGGAAGAAGAGCAGGAGACATGACCCACTCTCCCACACAGTTAGCAAAAACAGCCCAGACACACACCAGAGCTCAAGTCACTTTATGAACAGGAGGACATCCCTGACAGAGGTGAAATTTGTTTCTGCTAGGAGGAGGGCACCTGTCTTACTGAAGATGTTACCCTACACCCAAACTGAAGATCTAAGCATGGGAGGTGTTAAGCTGAACTGAATTCTCACCACGAAGGAAAATCTAGTAAATTATGTTTAAAACCACATGCACAGAAACACACACACACGCACACATACACATACACACTCTCTCTGGTTAGTAAAAACAATAATAACAAGAGTGCCACATTGGGAGGAAGTAACCTTGATAATTTAGAGTTCAAAGGAGAGGAAAAAACAAATCCCAGAAACAAAACCAATAGCTTAGCCTAGACACCAATATCCAATGTCAAGACAATAAAGCAGCATTGTCAATGATCCCCAAAAGATCGTCAATGATCCAAAAGAAATGTGTTTGGAAAAATGTGGACTGAATGTCTAACAGGTGAATTCTGCTGGTTAGACACAACAATCCCCTGAAGAAGAAAGCAGAAGGTAGCAGCCACAGGTCCTGCCACAGCATGGGGAGAACTGAAGAGCTCAGGTACCAGAGGATATGCCAAAGACACAAGCAACTGCCTGGAAGCCAAGACAGATTCCAAGAGAGGGGCGCAGGCTCACAATAAAGAAGAGGCAGAACTACCAGAAGCATACATCCAAAGCTATAAGATGAACAGAGGGTTGGGGAGGTGTTCATGTACAAAAAAGACACAGAATCGGGGTGGGGGTGCATCTCCAACACACCCAGGTTTTCCATCAAGAATGCTCTTCAGACTAGAACAAGCTAAGCATTTACAATGACACAAGTGCCTATGAAGACTTTTTTTTTTTTTTTGGTCAGCATCAGATTAATTTATTTTTAAGTCTTTATTACACGTGTATACTATTAAGCAAACCTCAAATCCAAGCTACATCAAGAACCAGCATGCCCTCAAAGGACAAAGACAGAGACACAAGATCTCCATCTCGGGAGAACCACATCCCAGGATGCAGCAAGAAGTCTTGGGTGGGGTTGCAGAGAAGCACCGCTGACAACTGCTCAGCAGCCCTGAGGCAGAGGAGATGGGTACCGCTCACTGGCTTAGGGGCAGAACACACTGCCCCTAGCCACTAGACCAGTGGTGGGATCCTAAGGCACACAAGCCACAGTGGGTTGTATCACTGAAAGCTCTAGGAAGTTGACTAAGCGCTTGGGCTTTGAGGGCTCATAGGCTAACAAGGAGGGGGACAGAAAAGATATATAAACAAAATCATTTTTAAAATGTGCCAACTAAGAGGATATAAGGAAGTGGTCTGGCATCTTTTTGTTTCAAGAGAAAGGGATAAATAGGGTGGACTCTGGAACATAAAGGCCACATCTGACAAAACTCTGGAACAGATCATGAACTAGACCTTCACCATCCAGCCTGGGCTCCCTGAGAAACTATGGCAACCTAGTCTCATTTCCTTTTTAGCAGAATGAATGAAGTTATTTACTAAAAGAATGTCAGACACAGAGGCCCTGATTTCTATAAAGCACACAGTCTGCTGCCACACCTTTAGGATGACAATAAAAGAGGATGTAAAAGGACAAAGCATTTAGAAGATACTTGCAGTGGCTATAAATGAAAAAATGTAAGGTGGTGCTTAATGGCTCGAAGACAGGCTGCTGAATACACACCAAGCTGAACTCACTGCCCTTTCCAATCTGTTCCAGGACCTCAGTAAACGGCAATGACATCCCCATGCAGCTAGGCTCCATGATGGAAGTCATGAAGTACTCCATCTGGGCCTCTTATACTCCCTGCTCCATCACAGAACTGATCCAGATGTATCTTTGGAAAAAGAGCTCAAGTCCACCTTTCTTTCCCAGTCCTGCTGCCCCTTTCTCTGTGTGCAATCTAACTGGCTTCCAGATGATACACTTACTCTGTTTCAAAACATTCAAGGGTAACTTTTAAAAGACAAATCTGAGCAGGACATTTTCATCCTAAACACCTCCACTGAATAAAGGATAAAACCCAAATTCCAAATTTAATCTTTCCCAACTCCTAGCCATATCATCTCTACCCTTACCTCCAAACTTATCCTCTTGAGTAAGAGCAAAGGCTCTGCCAGAAACCAGACTGCTCAGACAGGGAGCCCAGTACCCCACACTTAAGTTAAACTGAACTTCATGACCTTTAACAAGCCATGTCCTTGGATGACTCCAGTCTTTACATTCTTCAAGGACCCAGCACAGGCCAACTGCCTGTGAAGCCTCCCTAACCACTTTCAGGCATAATTAAGCCTGCCTCACCAAGAGAAGGAGGGAGGAAAAAGATACAAAAAGAATAAAGATGTGCTGTGTACATGTACCAACCCCTCACGATGAATGTGACCGCTGTAGACTACAAACATATACCAATAAAAGATAATAAAATAAAATAGGCTTTGTTTCTCTCAATGTATTCCCACTATGGTTAGATCTAAAATATCTCCCAAAAGTCTCACGTGTTCAAAGATGAAACCTGGTGGAAAGAGACAGGTCACAGACAGTATGACCCAGAAGGGTGTATTCTAGTTCCGGGATCCTCCCTTCTTTAGCTGATTCCTGACTACCATGATGTGAGCAGCTGTCTTTTGCCACATCCTTCCGCCAGGCCAGTTCTGCCTTGGAGCCAGCCAACTATTGACTGAAGTGCTCTGAAAACTGTAAGCCAAAATAAAACTCTCCTCCTCTAAAGTGTAGGTGTCAAGTATTTCATTCCAGCAACAGGAAAAGCTGACTAATGTAAGTCCCGTAAGACTCTGATTAAACTCCTAAGTCAGCACTCACTGGTGTTACTTAGGGTGGGCTGTCTTCTTCAGCAAGTTTATCAAATCTGCAAGTGACACACACACATACATACATATGAGACAGTCAATGTGCTAGGTAGCAGGTTTTTAAAAGATTACAGCAGGAGGAAATATGGAGAGGGGTGTGGTGGCACACACCTGTAATTTCAGCTACCGAGGAGACTGAGATCACAGGATCTCAAATTCCAGGCCAGCTTGGACAACTTAGTGATACCCTGTTTCAAAATAAAATGAAAAAGGCGAAGGACATAGCTCAGTGGTTGAATGCCTCCCCAGCATCACAAGGCCCTGTGTTCAACCCTCAGTACTGCCAAGGAAAGAAGGAGGAAAAATGAGCCAAAACTAATCCCCATAAAAGTCATATGTTAGGAATCAAAAAAATCATTCACAGTAGCATAGAAAGAGAACTTCCTTAACTCAGATCTGAATAACATGAACATGAGTGAGTGCAAAGCTCTGCCAGAAGCCAGACTACCTGGACAGGGGACACAGTACCACCACCAACTAGCTGTGAGACGACCCACGGCCAAGAGTCCTAGCCTCCTTACACCTCCAGTATCCTTAGTTATAATTCAAGGATAATAGCATTATCTACCCCATCAGGCTGTTGTTTAGTTAATAATGACAATGTAACTGCGTTTAGAATTATTCTTAGCTCAATAAACTTTTACTGTTTGTTGTTGCTTTTATTATTAAAAGCTGCTTCTAAGAAAAGGAAAGAGAAAGTATAGAGCATTGTGGTTATAAGCAAAAGTCTAAAATTAGACTGCCCCAATTTCAAATACCAGCTTTAAGCTCGGTAGGTTGCCTGGCCTTAACCAGCTACTTCACCTTATAACTCTCTATTATCCTCATCCATTAAGACACTAATGACAGTCTCGGGGAAAGACATTCACTTTAGCACTGCATATTTCAAAATGTAAATAAAGTATCTATACATAAAAAGCCAGTAAAATAAATAATTTTACACCCTACCATAGGCTAATATGCAATTACCAAAAAGAATGAGGTAGATCTAGATATACAGATACTGAAAGCCCTTCAAATAGATATTTATCCATGAAAAAAAAGTTGCAATTTGATATACATAATATGATCCTAATATGATCCTACTATTGTAAAAAAAATTTTTTTTTGAGATAGGGTCTCACCCTATAGTTCATGGCTGGCCTTGAACTCGCAGCAATCATCCTGCCTCAGCCTCCAGGGTGCTACGATTACACACTTGGCTTGTAAAATGTTTTGAAAAAGCAAAGAAAAAGCAAAAGAAATGTGTGTGCACATGTGTATACATGTGTTGCAAGTGCTCACCTTGGTTTGAAAAGCCACGTGAAACCTTAAAACTGGCTATGCAAAGCAATCTTAATCATCACTGGAAAAAAAAAAAATCACAATTGTGGGCTGGGGACTAGCTCAGTGGCCTAAGCGCCTGCCTAACAGGCACGAGGTTGTAAGTTCGATCCCGGTACCAAAAAAAAAAAAAAAGAAAGAAAGAAGGAAAAGAAAAGAAATGGAAAAAATCACAATTATTTCATAACCTTTAAAATTTTTTGTCAAACCCTTATTAAAATACTGTCAAGTTATAAATGAATAGCAAAGCACATATTTAGTTACTGTTATGGTTTACATCTAGATGTCCTCCCAGGGCCTCGTGCAGTTTTAGATGGGGCCTTTTCGGAGGTGGCTGAATCTAGGGTTTGTGATTGATTTGTAGAGCAATACTGAGATTAAGGGTGCTGGGATTAAGAGTGGGTGATAGCTGGATCAGTCCACTGATTGGACTGGCATCACCCTAATCCCAGTAGGTAAGGGACAGAAAGAGGCTAGTCTCTTTCTCTTTTGCTGCTTTTGCTATTTTCCACTGCCATGAACTATTGCCCCTCTGCCATGTGCCACCCCTTTGGAGCCAACAGACTGTGTATTGAAACCTCTACAAACTAAGCTAAATAAACCTTTCCTTCCCTAACTTTGAGCATTGGGTATTTTGTCTCAGCAACAAGAAAAGTAACTAAGACAGTTATTGTAATTTAGAACATTCCAGACACTGAGAAAAAGTGGTTTACTCCTCTGTGAAATTCCCATCCCAAGCCCTGTGGACAGTGCTTGCCACCTCATCAGTTCACAGATGCTGAAAATGAACACCTTTCCCATGCTTTCACACGCTCATGCTCCTCTGGATCTGCTTCTGACATTTTATCTTTTGTACCCTCATTACAGAGAAGCATCTCCAAGAATGTCTTTCTTGTGAAGTCTCTCCCCAGAGGCACCTCACCTCTGTCAAAACCAGCTTCCCGAATGATGTCTCTGTGCCACCACCTTCTTCGAGCTCCTGTGTCTGCACACGCAGAGCCCTGGACAGCAGCAGTGTCCACATTCCTGTGGCCAGCTGTTTATTCTGTAATCCCATTATGTTTAGCTCCGACTTCACTTCCAGCATTACTACTTTTATTTCTTTGCTGAAATGTCATGCCACTGGCCAATTCCCTCTATGGATTGTCCATTTTTTATAAATCTTCACATGAATTTCCCAAGGAGATAAGGAGGCACCACAACTACACATCTTCCTATCTGTCTGTGAGATGAACAGATAGGCGGCAACCAATCACTGGCTCTTAAAGAAGAAATATGATTGGCCCCTGACCACTGTGAGCATCTGTTATGTACACAGTGACTTGTGAACTGGAGTATTAATAGCAAAGTTTATACTTTATGCAATTATTCAGAGTTAATGTACCGTGGCAAATGAAATTCAAGCAATGTTGTTGGGGGACTGGCATTGTCTAATCCCTGGCAACTGAAATTCATGTGCATTAGAACCATAAAAAAAGAAGACTGTACAAAGACCACAATGTGGAAGTATATGACTCTTTAATGACTCTTGACTACTAAAGTTTACCCTTTGGGAAGATCTACACCTTGGAAATAGTTCTCAACCTAGGCTGACTTTGCCCTCGGGAGATAACTGGTAATGTCGGTGAAATTTTTTATTTTCACCTGTTGAGCGGACAATTAGACAACCTCAACTAGCATCTAGAGAGTAGAGGCAAGGGAAGCTGCTAATTTCTACAAAATATAAGACAATTCCCCCACCAAAAAAGACATATTTGATCCAAAATGTCAGTAGCCAGGCGTGGTGACGCACACCTTTAATCCCAGCACTCGGGAGGCTGAGGTAGGTGAAGCGTTGTGAGTTCGAGGCCGGCTTGGGCTACAACGCGAGCGCAAGGCCGGCCTGAGCTACATAGTGCAACCCTGCCTCAAAAAACCAGGGCTGGGAGTTTGGCTCAGCAGTTAAAGTGGCAGGCGTGAGGCTGTGAGTTCGATCCCCGGTGCTGCAAAAAAAAATTTAAAAAAAACCCAAAATGTCAGTAGTATCAAAGCTAAAAAATACGGTTTAAAACCAAGAGTTTTTACTAAGTTGGTGTTAATTCCTTTCTCATCAGGTGGTGGCAAAGATTAAATGAAGCAATAACAAGTAGAAAGTACACAATCAACACTATAGTATCAGACACTCAAGATTACTTCAAGCTAAGCATTTTAATACAACCTCAGATTTGTAGTACTTTCGACACTTACTCATGTGATCTGACACTGTGATATGGCCACCAAAGAGTATTGCCTTCAGCTTGGTGACAAATCAAGTACCCAGATCAAGGAAGGGATCCAAATCCAACCACACTCTGTGTTTACTTCTCACACATATAGAATCCACATCTAGACCACATCTAGATTCCAGTGCTCAGTGCTAGGCAAGCCATTTGAAGAAAATAGCTCGAAACTTCCAAATGCTGAAATGTTTGGGAGTAAAATACACTGATGTCTCCAACTTACTATGAAATGCTTCCCCAAAATAAGACTGGACTGTAAATGAACAGACTGAAAGATGGAAGGCGCCTGATAAAGCAAATACACAGTAAAAGTGGCAGAATCTACACAGTTGACCATACGGGTATTCACTGTATAATTCTTTCAAGTTTGCCGCAACAAGAGTGTAATGGACCTCAGAACCATGACGTGAAAAACAGGTGAATGAGTTGGGGCCACTGGCATGAGGGAGATACATTGTGAAGGAAGCTGAGCGACCTGGTATGATGAAAGTTCTAAAATTCTACAGAGCTGTCACAGAAAACAGCCTTAATGGACCCATCCTACATAGTTCCTCCTCAAAGCGATTCCAGGAGCTACTCCACCGTAGCAGAAACCTTGTAAGATGCTCAGCCCCCTCTCCCTCACGTCAGTAGAGCAGACGAGTCTGGTGAGCTCTCAAGCCCAATCAGACTTTGGCTAAGACATTCACCTAGATGAGCAAAATGCTAGTCACATTTTAAAGTGCAGAGTATGTGAGAGCAGACAGCGAGATAGGAGGAACAAGAAGCAAGAAGCCTCCTGTAACACAGCACTCACACTCCTAAGTATTTACCCAAGCAAAATGAAAACATTACATCCACAAAAAGACTTGTGCAAGAATGTTCCTTGGAGCTTTAGTCATCACAGTCAAAAGCTGGAAACAACCCAAATGCCTATCAACAGAAGAGCGGATAACCAAATTATATCATATCAAGACAATGGGACACTATTCAGTGTAAAAAGGAGCAACTAAGCAATCTTTGGATAAACCTCACATAAAAGAGTTCATACCGACTATCCCATTTATGTGATGTTTCAGAACAGGAAGACCAAAACCATGGTGAAAAAACACTCAGAATTGTGATTTTCTCCAAGGGAATGGTCAGGAAGTAACATGAGGGAACTTATTAGGACAATAAAACTTTTTGTCCTATCTGTTGCAGAAGTTTTAGTTGCACACATGGAAACATTCATGGAAACTCACCAAACACTGTAATAACTAAGATAAGAGTACCTATTTCAGTTATATACATTTCAGTACATGGTTTGGTTTTTTGTTTGTTTTGTTTTTGTTTTTGTTTTTATATCAGGGATTGAACTCACAACCTCGCGCCTGCCAGGCAAGTGCTTACGCCACTGAGCTAAATCCCCAGCCCTCAGTTACATACATTTTAACACCCCCAAAAAGATGCATGCACAAATACTGAACTCTAATTAATGCTTACATATGCTGAAATGTTTGGCAGTAAAATACACTGATGCCTGCCACTTACTCTGAAATGCTTTCCCAAAATAAGACAGGACCATAGGTGGAAAGACTTGATAAAGCAAATACACAATAAAAGGTGAATGACAGAATCTAGGTGGTTGACCACGTGGGGTGTTCACTGTACAATTCTTTCAAGTTCCACGTATGTGAAATGTTTCACAGTAAAACACTGTGGGGAAGATGAAGTGACAGCCAGTAGCAAGAACCAAAAGGGAAAAAAAAGGTGGTTGGAAGGTCATGGGAGGAGAGTGCAAGGGGAAGAGACAACGTTTCAACCCCCACAGAGGCCTCGCAAGGTCAGAATTGCAAAAGGCCAAGCTGACCTGGGAAGAAGTAGTATTGGCTAAGAAGAAACACCCATGAGGTTGATATTCAGAACACTGAGGTCATAAGCTCTCGTTCCTATGGGTCATTCCATCTCTATGAGACTGTGTGTGTGGTCAGGGACAAATTCCTGCCCTTCTGGCCTTGGCTGAAGGGATCCATGCACAAAGAAGGGCTCACGTAAAAAATCCCCTGTGCTTTCCAGCACTTAGCATCTACTTTTCACAGCATCTCTGAAAACCACTTTTCTAGACAGGAACCAAAGAACGCAGGTGCCAATCACAGTTCAGAGAGCTCCAGCAGTTTCAGACAGGTTTCATCTTTTCAACAAAGGCATGAAGTCTGTTATTTTGTCAATGTGTCCTCAAAGAAAGAGCCTGGCTACAAGCAGCTCTCGACTGTCAACATGGGGATGACGAACTTGATAGATTAGCCACAGCAAACACTCAATCAATAAGCAGAGGTCTCTCCCCTACCCCTACATCTCCACACCCGTAACTAGCAGGTTTCTGAGACACACATTATGAAAACCCAAAAGAATAAAGGAGATATATCTGCTATAGAAAAAGAATTCGCTAATATTTGAAAAGTCCAATTTCAATAATTTTGAGATTACCTACTCTATCTCCCCTTGCCACCAATGACAGTGCTCATTTATATCTGACTGTATACAAGACTGATAATTTTCTATGGTATGGTTTATCCATTTGATGGCCATAAGCTTCAAAGACACATATGCTGAAGTTTACCAAGGGAGAGAAGATTCCAAAAAGCAGAACGACCTATTTTAGCCCAGTTCTGCAGTTATCCAGCTGACTACTTACAGACTCTGTCTCCTCCTCAGTACAAGCTACCTCCAAGCAGATGCTATAGATTCCCTGGAAAATCACAGAGAACCCAAAGAACCCCTCCCAGATTTCAGTACTTTCAACCAGCCCCTTCTTTTTCAGTTTCAGTAATTCAGGTTTCCATGGAAACCCAAAGATCTAGTACTTCTAGCCTCATCTTAAAGTGGAATATATAAGTCTCTCAAGCCAAAGACTATTACCTCACAAACCAAAAACAACCTCCAGCAGGACTTCCTTCCCACCATTCTCCTTGGGGAGGAGGTGGAGGGTGGGCAGACTGCTTAGAAGTCAGGACTCTGAACTGGGGGCTTGGAGGAAGTTTGGGAATGCCTGAGCATTGGGAAGTCCCATTCTGCACCTGGAGTAATTATGGCCAGTCACCGAGGGAAAATCTGGGATCCTCATCACAGAAGGACAACAAGACACCCCTTGGTCCAGATGTGCCACAGTTGTAAGCAGGGCCATGAGAGGAAATAGGAGCTCAGCAATGGGAGGACCTATGCAGAAAAGTAAAGTGACAGTAAAGCCACCCACCCAAGTTACATGCCTCCTATACACCGGAAGCACAAATGTCCACTCAACTGATCTGGATGAAGGGCAGGTGAGGAGAGAACTTGGACAGGAAGAGACATGAGATAGGGTATAGAAACCATCCTGCCTTCTAGTCTTGGGGCACAGCAGGTTAAAGACTTCAAGCCCACCCAACGCCATGACCTAAAAAAACTGAAGATGTCTGAATAAGTATAGCCCCGCCAAGGGATAAGAAAGAATTTCCATCATTAAAGTTTGTCTAAAAGAGGCCTGAGGCTCTTGCTGTAGCACTGATGCACCCCCAGCTGATAGACGAAGGAAGAGTCCTCCCACCTTCCTTCAGGGGGCACAGACCTTCTCCACCCTCACCCCTCACCTTGGTGAGCTGAGGTTCCCGGCAAGGGTTCCCTCCCTGGAAGCCACAGCAAGTCCTAGGACAGGATGGGAGTGGGTGCTGTTGACCCCTCCAGAAATGCTGGGGCCCAGAAGTCTTTGTAGTCTTTGTACAACCCTAGCTGGCAGCAGTGGCTAACACTGCTGCGTCTCAAACCAAAACTTCCGGGGGTGGGGGGGTCTGGGGAATAGCATCTGCCCTTTGTCCTCTAACAAAGCAACAGTCTACTGGACTGAGTTTGCTCCTCCCTGCTTTGAGAGATTGGGCCTTTAGCTGGAGTTGAAGACAGGGAGCAGGCCAGAAGAGCTGGGAGATGGAGGACATTTCAGCCTAGTTCCTGCCAAGGACAGACTAACTCACTCCATCACCGTGGGAGGGTGGAGAGGAGGAAAGCTGCTTTAAAAATTAAATCAATCAATAAAGGAGGCATGAGACAGGAAATCCTGGCTTGGCCTTCATTACACCAGTATCTCCCAACCCTGGAAGTGAACAATCCCCAGGAAGAGTGACTGATTCCCACCTTACATTACCATTTGTTCTCATTCCCCAGTGTCCTTGGAAATAACCATGGCCACCGAAGCCATGCCAGAAGAGCCCTGAGGCCTGCAACAGACCATGGGAATCCCCTGGCCTGGGTCTGTTCCAAGGGAAGAATCCAGTGAGGCCTCCCAGGCATTTCTCAGGAAGCTGGCCATCTGGGGACCATTCATTCATATCTCACTTCCCTCATCAATGGTTTAAAAGCAATTCTAGCCAAGGCTATCAAATACTAAAAACTACACCAATTTCAGTAAATCCACCTCACAATTCTGAATTCTTCCTTAAATTCCAACCAAAATGACTTCATTTCAGCTCCCCTTGGGAACTACAGAGCTAAGTGCCTCTGCCCTGGGTCACCTCCCAGTAGAGAGGAAAGGAAATTTCTAACCCACCTGTTTCTTGCAAGTTCCCCTCAAGAGCCCAGACAATCTCCCCTTGGAAAAGAAGAACACAGGGAGATAAGGGAGCTATAAATCTTGCTCCTCTCCACTTCCAGAATTAGCAATCAGCTGCCTCAGGATCCCTAGCCCCTACCTGCTCCAAAACCTACGAGCCCTGGGCTGCCTGGGTCTCCAGCAGGGATGGATGTCTCCTGACCGCTCACTCACTCCCCACACTGCAAACCACCGCTTCACAAGCATGACAGATGTAGCCGCTATTCAGTGCTTTCAAGCCAGGACAAAAGCTTCTCCAGAAGCACAAAGCCAACAGGGATGTAGACATGGTCAACTTCAACAGAAGCCACCTGCCAGGCCCTCATCTGCCACACCTCACTGCACACAGCACATATACACCTTCTTTTCAAACCTCTCAAACCTGTGTTGAACCAAGTCAGGTGACTTTTTGTCTAAATCACTGGACAGATCTCCCAGAGAACGGACACTGGATTGACCCTTTCAAACAGTAACAGCAGAATGTACAAAGAGTTCCATCTGTCAGAAACACTAGGTAAAATAAACTTAGAGTCTATTAACGCAGAACTTCACAGAGGATTTAACAGAGCAATGTGCACTGCAGAATGTTCCCAGTTTATGGCATCACAGAGCATCTCAGGATGGGCACCAGTACTTGGGGAAATGAGTGACTCCTTCTTCAGTGCACCCAGCTCTCCCACCATTTGGAGTATACAAGAAATGCCTTGCTCACATGTTTCCCGTCCATCATCTTCCACTTACCAGTAGATGAACAAATAGAATGGTGAACACACAATGCACTAGTGCTATCTTCATTATACAGGCCCAGTGTGAGGACACGTCTGCATGAACCATCAGTTCATGAGAACTTGGACCTATGCACATACTCAAGTCAACCTTGGTTGTGCTTCTGCCACCAAGGAGAAGGGTCTGACCCTCACCTCCCCCACCCCACATCTCACCAGCTGCTTTACAATTGGCTGTATGGGGAAGTGGGTGACTGCGTTCAATGGACACACTTGTGCTCAATGAGAAGTCACCACCACAACCATTGCATATGGTCTCGGTAAGCACAACCACCAACATCACTAATTTCAGCACAGAAACCTGAAAGGAGAAAAAGGCCAATGAAGCTTGACTAGCCAGGGGCCTGAATGCTTCCCATCCAACTCCCCTCCCCATCATGGCCCAAATAATGACGGGCAGGGAACAATGAGGAGAGGCACCCAGACATAGCACAGGTATTCAAAATTTCCCAGAAATTTCATACTCAAACCAGATAGTTCAGATTTTCCTTTGGATTTGAAGAAAAACTGTCAAACTCTGGCTTTGGGATAGAAAAATACAGCTCCTGTACTTTGAGATGAACTTGGGGAAAGACCCTACCAGTGGCCTCTTTGACTTCCTGGGGTGGACTTTTTGTTTTCTGAAAGGGGGTCTCCCACTGGACTCCACCCACAGTGGGAGCAGGTGTGTCCCACATCCAGGTCACAGGAACTCCAGAGCCCCACCCTGGCTCAGGAAGTCGCAGCCTGCTGGGCAGGCTGCCCTTACTCTGAAGCCTGGGCTGTTTCCAGCATGCAGCTCATATACCTTCAGTGAAGATGCTGGCTGTGGTTAGTGCTGGGTACCATCAAGAGGTTGGGGAATTCCTCCTGCTGTGATTCTGACCTAGAAGGGAAAAGGCCCTAATGTTAGCCTGTCCCCTACTCCCCCCAGGAGCATCAGAAGAAACAAGATACAGCTCATCAGGCAGTGCTGAAGGATTCCTATTGAAAAATAAAAATTATTTTTTTAAATGTGCAGTTTATCAACTTAGGATAATGGCTGAAGTTTATTCCTGCCCTATTTCCCAATTTCTCTTTTTGCTCATTTGGCATAATTAGTCCAATCCACAGACCCTGGGAGTAAAAGATCACTAACAGCCTTTCTACTGCAGTCCCCACCCCCACCCCCAGGGCCACCCCGGCCCTATCTCCTAGAGCAAGAGGAAAGTCATGATGGCACCCTGCCCAGGCCCCTGCCCACACTCTGCCCAGACCCCTTCCATCTGGGCTCTTCTCCAGGCTAAGAGAATTCTCTGGTTCAGCCATTATTCCAATTATCTCCTATAACTGGGTGGAGTTGTTTGGAAGTAACTGCTTCTGAAGCTGACATTTTAATGTTTGATTTTAAAAACTGTACTGTTTAAATACCAGTCTTGCCTCTGAAACCACCAAAGCCTCATGCCCTGCTTGTTCATTATCAGCTGCTAAGTAGCACTTTTCTCATTGGAGCTGATCAGCTACAGGCCACTTAGGGCAAGAACACTGGTGCCTGGAAAGGGCTTCAACTCCCCAGTGGCAGCTTCATGAGAATCCAAAAAAAATATAGGCCGAAAATGGATCCTCTCACGTAGTGTGCACTGCACCTCACAAAGTGCTAGGCACTGTGTGAACACCTGGGAATACCAAGCCAATGAGACAGTCTTTGACTTCAAGGAGTTCAGTCTAACAAGGGAGGACACAGTGGTGACTGTCACGCAAATTCATAGCACCCTTGGTATATCTAGTACAGTTGGCCCTGCCTGGAATTGGAGGCGTGGGCAGGTAAAGTCTTACATGAGCCTCAAAGCATAACCCAACTTTACCAGAAAGGAGATGGAAGGATGAACACATAGAGGACCCAAGAGAAAACAAAGAAACAGCAACATGCACAGCAGGGTGGGAAGGAGTGCTCAATCTCCTGGAAGGGTCAGGGCAGAAAGGAAGGTCAAACCCAGCTTGCTCACATGACATGATTAGGAGTTTGTGTTTTGTGGAGGTAAGAGGAGGTCTATCTAAGGTCTCTTGGACGAGAGCAATGTTTGTGGTCATATCTGAACAGGAATAGATGGCTGAATCCCTCTATGAAGAGCATGTGCTAACGATGTATCCCAAGGGGGAGCAGGATGAAGAGGTGGAGGAAACACATGGCCTACACCAGCTGGACTGCCCTTACAACTCTCCCTCTGAGACTCACACCTTTTCTCATCTTTCAGCAAGATCAACAGCTGGAAGGATCACGGAAGTGATGCCCTGTCTTCACATCGCCCTAAAGGCCTTGGCAGATGAGGCAAGATGTGCCTCAACTCCCAGTGGCAGGGACCGTGTCACAGGATGCTTAAATATCCGCTGAGCCTCAACCAAAGCAAAGGAGGTGACACATTCTGTAAGGGTCTAGAAAAGGCCAGGAGCACCAAAGGATTTTACAAGATCACAAAACCAAGTTTTTGATTCAGTAAATGCAGAACTGTACCAATATTAACTTTTTTAATGGCAAAGCTTTCTTGAAAAGGGGTAAGTTCTCCGTCACTACAGGATGAGCACAGGTTAGATATATGGTTACCAAATCAGTGGGGAGCACACTAAAAATACACATTCCTGAACACTGCCACTCTAAAGTCCTGGATACTGTGAGATGCAAAACTGCTGCCCAGGGAACCGTCCCTTCATACATCACCCACAAGAGATCAGCCTGGGCTGGAAGCTACGTGACCAGATGATCACCTCCGTGTGGGGATGCAGTCCTGAACAAGGTCAACTAAATGCTTTCTAAGATCCTTTTCTGAATGATGGCCTTCTATTTGCACTCTCACTGGGGCCTAAAACCTCTCAAGCCTTTTTCACAAGTTCCCTTCCAGCACAGGTAAAGCCTTATCCAGGAGTAGAATAACTATCTCAGAATCCAGTGCCAGGAGACAGTTCCCTGTGCACCAGCTGGCTATGGAACACTTGAAATGTGGTTGGTGTCTGAGAAATGGCATTTTAAATGTTATTTAATTTCAATGTTAATTTAAATAGGCACACGTGGCTACTAGCTACCACACTGGCCAGGGCAGCTTCCTGTGGAAAAGGGCAATGTAGTCACTGTGGGATCCAAAAAACAAGCCAGTTTTGGCCCCATGCCCTCCACCACCATGCTCTCTGCGCACATGGCCAGCCTGAAGACCAGAGATCGCCTTTCAAAGGAAACAGACGAAAGGAGCTCTGTGTCCCCTGAACCTGATGCAACGGGTATGGGGAACAAAGCATCCAAACAAAACGTTCACTCCTCAGGACTTTACCCTCTTCTGCCAAGAAAGCAATTAACACCAGCAGCGACTCAGGCCTGCTGCCACGTTGTCCCAGCTTCCTAGAGCAGGCCTGTCCCTTCTCAGGGATAACCCAGGATATTGCTCAGTTGACTCACAATTGTATTAGAACTTTTGGGTTACATTAAGGTATAGAAAGCCATGGGAAAGGAAATGAATCTCACCCAAAAAGAGAGAAGGGGCAAGGAGAGGAGGAAGAAAAGGTGAGGAGAGGAGAAAAGGAGAGGAGAGGAGAGAAGAAAGTCAGTTCTACCATTCTTCAAACTTCAAAAGTTTTCAACACAGCCAGGCGAGTGGCACATGCCTGTAATCCCAGCACTCGGGAGGCTGAGGCAAGAGGATCACTGCAAGTTTGAGACCAACCTGGGCTACAAAGTGAGCTCAAGGCCAGCCTGAACTACATAGCAAGACCTTGTCTCAAAAAGACAGGAGAAAAAAAAAAAAGCTTTCATTGTGAAAATTTATCACCTATACATTTCCAAATACAACTGGATTCTTGCCGAGCTCCAACACAAAAGCCAAATCAAACCAACCAAGGACTCTCGATGAACATGCATGGTCCTCCAGACGTGGATTCTCCCTCCAACATGTCTTCTGGGCCCTTTTCCCCAGTGCTGCCCAAACACAGTCTGAAGCTACCCACAAAGTGGTTAACTGCCTCAGTCTTCTGGGACACTAAGTAAACATGAACCAGAGTGGCAGCAGAGACACCAGGTGGGCACCAGGAACCACCTGTCCTATTCAAACAGCTCCTAGTAGCAAGGGAGAGGCAGCCAGCAGCTTCCAATGTGTACACTGCTAAACAGAGCTCTCTTGGCCACTAAGCAACGGTGGATGAGGCCCCTTTCTCAAGGTTCTCCCGCTCCGATCTCATCTCCTTCCCTGTCTGCTCCGATCTCATCTCCTTCCCTGTCAAGAGCCACAGCCAGTCTGCTGCACAGACTCAGACTCACAGGAGGGAGACTGGAAGGTGTACACGAAGAAGAAAGGAAAAGGAATATTATACATAAAGAGCACTGTGGGGGCAGGGCAACAACCACATCAAAAACTAAGTCCTTTTACTGGTTACTGGAAATTTTTTTTTTCCTTCTTACTCTATAAAAAGAAAAAAGAAAAAAAACAAAAAACATGTTGCAACTTCCTTTGTCACAGCACATGCTCAGGAAAGGACAGACCCAACCCATTGCTTCACTTTCCCATCCGAGTTAACCAGCAGCTCCTTTCCTAGCCAGATCCCTGCCTTCAAGTCTCTCAGCTCCAGAGAAGCAGGCGGTCAAGGGACGACAGAGCCCCTGGGCTCCTGGTGAACCAGCTCACCCCTCCACCGGGAGGGCTAAACACAGGAGGGGCTCCATACTTTGGAATAAGAGGGATCCCATGAGGACCAAAAGAAGATAAAAACCTCTACCATAGCCTGAGCCCAGTCATTTATTTTTCGGTACCTGCTTTGTTAACTACTCTCCTCTCTTTCAGATGGTCTACAACACCCAATCCCAAGACCTTCTGACTACCAGAACAATACCTGGGGAGACACCACCTGTTGCTCCTCAGCTTAATACCCAGCAAAGTCCCTCCCACTTCTCAGAAACTAGGCTGCCAACCACACTTTTGCCTGCACCCTCCTGGGATGGGTCTCAAGGTGTGTCCCCACCCAGCCACACCAGACAAAGGGATGCCACCCTTGCCCTCCCCTCCCTGGAGAGCCCAGACGGTAACGCTGCTTCCTTTACCTCCTCCACTCACCTACCACCCGCTCAAACCTTTCTTCAGACCACAAAGCGCCGGGCCCACAAGGTTCAAGTGGGAAAGCATCTGAGAAGGTACCTTTCTGAGCATGGTATACTCACGGGTGATCACTCCTCTGAACTCTAAGTTCCCAAAGGCAGGGCCTACTTTCATCAGCGTAGCAATGTGCATAAAATAAGCATTCCATCAAATTAAATATTTGATAAAACATAAATTGTTAGGTTGTATGCTGCATTCTAACAAGACTACGGAAGAACTCCTAGAAAGGCAGTACCATGAGTTATAAGGAGCCTGTGTTTTAGAGTTAGGTACTCTCATCTGTAGCCTCTGATCTCTGCATTTACTACTCCTTCTGCCTGGCATCCCCTGCTCTGCCCCAGACATGTATCTCCAAGGCTCACTCATTAGTCAGCTCCTCAGTGAAGCCTTCCCTGGTCTGCCATCTACAACTATGATGCCAGGTACACACTCCCAGCATTCCAGGACTCCCTTCCCACTCTATTTTCTCCTCTGTACCCACCACCAGACAAGCTGCGCCACTGAACTGATTATGGTCTATCTGTCTTCCCTTGCTAGACTTCAAGTGCCATGCAGACAGGATTAAGGTTTTCATCTGTCTTTTACACTGATCCTACAATAACGCTTAGTGCTCAGTAGATAATCAATAATTACTTACTAATGAGTTATTCTAAACATGCTTGAACACGTTTCCTCCTCTGTAAAAAGGGGGATTTACTTTGCAGTATTATTTCAAGGATTAAAAGGGTGTTAGGTAAAACATCTAATAGAATGCCTGATACAGTACTTAGTATTTACTCAGTGAGGACTAGCGACTGACCCAAGAACCCTTCAGAGTTGTGATCTGACAGTATGGAAGTCAATCTGCTGTTCTGATCTATCCTTAGGGAAGCCAAGAAGTCACTCTTTGAACTGCTAATTAATTTTGATTAGTAAGCTATTTTGGCTCTCAGGAGGCTAGAAAGCACCCTAAAGCAAATCCTGCTTAGAAAGGCAGGGGTCCATTCTAAACTGCTGGACACAATCAACCCTCATTGTTCTAAATTCCTCTCATCTCACATGGCAAGCATAGTAAGCGGGTTTGAACCCAAAGAGATGGCCCTGACTATTTTTCCTTTCTGAGCTAATCCTACCATCTGGACCTCCTGATGAGCAGTCAGCAAGAAGACAGGAGGAGGCAGGCATGGAGGAGAATAAACGTTTATAAACATTGGGAGAATGAAGAGAAGAGTGAAACAACACTGGGCTGCAGAAACTAAGAGAATGGCTCTCTGCCCCGAGACCGCCTAAGACCCACAGTGACCACTTCCTTCCCAGCAGCACATCATCCTCCCAGCAGCCGGGATGCAGCAACAGTGATAAACAAAGGCAGTCAGGGCAGAAGCCCTGAGAGGGCAATCTGATCCCTGTGATTACAAGCAAGATGAGTGAGGTCCAGACAGGCTTTTGCATAACCTCAAGGACACACAGTAGGGTGGAAAGCTAGGTCCTTCAGGTTTTCCTTCCTGCACAGACCTGCTGCGCATGGAGATACGTGGCCCAGAGAGGTTCCAAGCTGTAACCTCAGTCCCCAGGACTTGGTGCTCAATGCTGGTCCCTCTTACAACACACAGGCAGGCACGGGGCCAGCCATTAGATGACCCTGGACTGTGTCTGTGTGCCTCTGTTGTTTGGCTGAAGCTAAAGAGTAAATGTCAACAACTGTAGGAAAGTTGGCATATTCCACCTGTCCCTCCCTCAGTTAATGTTCTCCAAGGGGCAAAAGGGTCATCTCCATAACAACAGGGAAGGGAGGGGCCTTGAGGCAGGGAAGAGGAGGAGGTAAAGAATCAGTTCTTGCAACTGTCTTGTGGGAATCTGAATGAAAACTTGGTTCACAGAAACACATCATACCTCTGCCAGTAGGTAACAGCAAGTGGGTGGAGGCAAGAAATGCCCAGAAATCTGTTCAGCAGACAGAAGAAAAGAGACAGAGAGAGGGTATCTTCATGAGTTCCTAGATCAGGCTGAGCACAGCCAGCCCATAACTATTGCGCCTAGAGCTGCCATGCCCTCAACCCTGTTTCCTAGAGGAGGGCATCTAATCACTACATGGAAAGAACAGGAAGAGAAGGAGGAAGAAGAAGAGGAAATGGAGGAGAAAGAGGTGAGACATCAAGAAATTACTATCAAACATCAAATCCAATACCTAAAGAAACACTTCGCAGAGGAGAAGTAAATTTAAAATGCTATCACAGTCGAGAACGGCACAGCAATTTGATGGGGAAGGACGGAAAACTCACCACCCTACCAGTCCATGCTGGGGACTGAACCTCAGCGCCTCGTGCATATGCTCAACAACTGAGTCCCAAAACTCACTTCTGGAGTAGCAGGCAGACACAGACAGGGCAACACAGGGAGGGTCAAAAATGATACAGGCAGACAGTTGCAAAGGTGTGGGGTGGCAAGCAGAGTGCTACTAAGAAAACTACATATAGATTGCTTAAACTGTGCGATAGAGAGACTGGAGCAAGATTTGGGAAGGATTTGGAGATCTCGTGAATTCAGGACACAAAAGAAACCACTGAAGGGCTTAAGCAGGGAAGCTACATGATCAGAGCTGGGCTCTGGGCAAACTAATCCCCATTGCGTGCTGAGGAGCAGAGGTGTGAGACCTTCATTCCAGGGCCAAGGGTGCTCAGAATCAGCTGTACTTTCTACCTTCCCCTTGTCACCAGTTCTTTCTAATCCTTCCTTCTCTAACTACACCTCAAACCCGATTTTAATTTTTTTCAAAGAATCTAAGCCAAGGTAATCAGATCACGTGTATAAAGTCAGGGCAGTGAGACAGAGAAAGAACACAAAGGGCAGGGTGTCACTGAGAATGAGACACAGCTCTGCTGGAACAGCGCATGACGCTTGTGGGCTTGGTGGTCACAGGGACCACCACCACCACTCAGCATTTCTGTAATGTGAGCATTAATAAAACAGGGTGCCATATAGCTCATTTGCTCCCTGTGGCCTCAGAAAGGCACAAGATGACTCCTTGTTGGCCACTCCAGCACAGCTCCAGGGCACACGGCCTCATCCAGAGTCTACCTGCATTCCTCGGATGCTCTGAGTTCCAGTTCCGCACACCAGCCACCCTCTGATGCCCGGCCACCCACCACCAGACCCTCTGAGCCCTGCAGCAGCCACACATGATGAGCAATCTGCAGACTCACAGCTCCCATGAAGTCTGCTCTTTAGAATCCTCCCCGGCCTTCTCCTAAGAATTACAGAAGCCAGGCAAGGTCACAGGGACAGGGGAAGAAGAGAGAAGGAAGAATTCCTCCAAGGACAGCGGCTCCTTCTGTCAGAGTTAAAAATAAACTCTTAGCTACTACACCCAGCTCCTCCCCTCCAGAGGCCAATGGGCCTTGGCAGATAAATCTCCTCTTGCATAGAAAATGAGCCCCTAGGGACAAAAGGGAAAGGGCACTTGGGGAGACATAATTTGGTTATGTACCTCCAAGGAGGCAGAGGACTCCCCAACTCCTACCTCTTGGCTCCTATCCAGTCTCTCCACACACCCTTTCCCCCAAATAAACCTTAATCCCAGAAAACACACAGAATCCTCCTGTGCCATGATTAGTACCAACACCTGTCCAGGGACTGGAACAATCACAAAGACAAGAATGCCAGAGCGACACTGAAGGAAGCACTCTGCCCTGTATCACCCAGCTAAGCAGATGCTCCAGCTACCTGGGTTTTTCCTCATCTGGCTCCACAGCTTTCCAGGATCCTCGGGCGGGAGAGGAAGAGGCCACATAGTACACAGAGATCACCAACACCTCTGCCTCTTCAGTCAGAGGGAAAAAAGAAACTCATGCTCTCCGTGACATTCTACAGGTGGCTGAGCTGTGAGGGCCAGAGGGGCTAGGGCCAGACTCAGGAAGGAGGCCCCAAAGCCAGGGCCCAGTTATTCTTGGACGCCAACAAGATGAGGTCATACTCCAGAATGCGGTAACCTGAAGCCCAACGCTGAAGTGGAGAGGCTCCCTTAGCTTCAGGACAGGAGTGCAGTGTGAGCAGGGAGTAAGCTAAGTCCCAGGGCATCAGGGTGAGGGGACTCATCCCCACAAGGTCCCTGGCAGAGAGGACTGCTTGGAGGTGGAGCTTGAAGGATGTCAGAGCTAGAGGCCTAGTCAACTCTGGAGAACCAGTTCACCCTCCTCTGTCCAACCCTTTCCCTACTGAGAAACGAGCAAGGCAGCACCACAGAGCTTTGGTCCATGTGAATCCAGGCACCTGAAGAAGCACCAGCTGCGGCCCATTTCCCTGCACTCAACACAGCAAACTGGCCCCAAACTGCCCTCCAAACTCAGGCGGGAAGAGACAGGCAAAGAGGGAGGATGCAGGTGAAAAGGGAGATAAACGGTTCAGCAGTGTGGCAGGAAGACCTGGGACAGATATCAGGGCCTGGCTATGAGGGGAAGACTGCAGCAGTGGCAGGTTTATTTTTAGCCATTGGGACGGAGAGGCTGAGTAAGAGTCCTGGTCCCCAGACAGGAGGCCAGGCAGCAAATGGCAAACATGGGCGGGGAGCCTCCTAATAATATGGATGCTCAAAATGACAGCAAGGTGGTCAGCTCTGTATCTCCACAGAGAAACAGAGGATGATCCAAGTACAGACACTGGCACAGAAGGCTCCGTGGGCCTCCTTGTAGCGCCCTCTACTCTGTGGGACTGGAGAGATGGCACCTTTGCTTCAAGATCAAAAGAAGAACAGTCACGGAGATAAGCCAGCGAGAGAGATGTCATCCACAGTGCAGCTCCCCATGCCACCATCTCCTCGGAGACAAAAGCAGCTCCAACAAGGGCCACCAACCTAGCACCCCTGGCACCACTTCCCACCTGTCAAATGAGTCTCACAGAGGCACTGGCCAGGAGCTGCCCAAAGTATCCCTCAAGAACAAAATGCCCTTTCGCATGACCTTTTTGGAGACCTTGGGTTCTTAGTACAATGAATACACAGCTTGGCTGATCCTGGAAGGAAACACCACATACAAATAGGGACTGACTGACCTTGAGGCCTTGTCCCAGACCCTATCACCTGCCAGCTGGCACACAGAGGTGTTTACTGGACTGGGGAATAAACTCCCCAAGAACTCTATAATGCCAGAGGCCAAGCCCAACTTCATACCCCTTTCCTACAAGCCCCACTTTCTCCTCCAATGAAATCAGACAACCTGATACACAGCACCCCACAACTCAAACCTCTAAGGCTGGAACCACTGCTCTTACCATGAGTGGGCAGATAGAAAGGACAGAACAGGCATCTCCAAGAGTCCTCTCCACCTCTTGCTTCCTAAACTCCAGATTTCTCATCTTACCCAGCACCCTTTGGGACTCGGATACAAATCCTAACTTCCTCATGGGTTCTGGGAAGCAGTTCCCAGCTGTCAGCTCTGGCAGCCTCTCACCCATAGCTATGTCTGGGGGTGATGCGCAAGAAGGCACCCCTGTGAGTGAACCAGCTACACACCAAGGCAGAGCCCAGCAAGTGATTAGTAACCACACTAGCCCCTTGGTCAGGAGCCCTGCGCAGAGCACAGGTTATGTGGCTAATCACAGTGGCCTTCAAATACTCCATGACTTCCAATGAGAAGGGAGTCTAGAGTGGGAAATAAAAGAAATCCTCGTCCCTACTACACATCACCACTCCACTAAGATTCTTGTGATTTCAATGGAAGAAAAGACACATACCCCACTGATTTACAAGCCCATCCTTTGCCAGTGGCTAGCTGGAACACTTTCCAAGTCCTCATACAACAGAACAGCAGCTGGTGAGCGGTGAGTATTGATTAACTGGACATGAGCGGCCCTATTAAAAGGGCATCCACACTGGCCCAAATACTGTGTTGGTTAGACTCGAAACAAGTTAGCACCTGTCCTGCCTGCACCCCATTTCTGGCCTCCAGCACAGCCTCCTCCCCAGTCACACTACCAGTACTCATGAACTGCTGGACCCTGACCCGCTGCTGTGGGCACTGAGGCCCAGAAAGTTTAACTGACCTAAGCAATGCCATACAATTTGATAGGACACAAAGACTACAACCATTTTTGAAGTTTCGTTGTTATTGTTTTTTGTTGTGTTTTATTTCACTTTCTTATCTAGCACATAACTCCTAGAAGCAGGCTCCTCTCTACTTATTTATATCTATACTTACAGAGATAAATATATGCACCTACATCTTAAAATACTAACATTAACATTGGTATTTTCTTAAAGGCCAGGAAGGACCCACAATTTGATTGGGTTATATCCTTTGTGTACACTGAGCTGTCCAGTGGCATGGCCCCCTCTCCTTACTAATGCCCATCTGAAGGCAACCTCTGTGGAAAGATCCTAACTGAAGGGTTAATAGACCTTGGCTTTTGACTGCCAGATCTACACTCCCAATACTACCACCCTCTGACAACCAAAAACCCAAGGAACCCAAATCAGAGAAGGTCCCAGGGAACCAGGTGCTAAGATATGGCTCAGATGTCAACACTAAGTAAAACACTGAACCTTTTTACACCAGCCCATCCTCTTCCTCTGTGAGAAGGAAGGAAGCAAGAAAGATGGCAAGGACTGTTGGCTCTAGACTGCTGTGAGGTTTGGCTCCCTTTACTCCTGGGCCTCAAACCATAAACAAAAGAAGATGCAGCCCCAGCAAAGAACTCTGCCCTGCCCACCAACCTCCCACCAAGACACATAGCCCTCTGGGAAGGTGCAGTACAGAGAAAAGAGGGGGAAAGGGCCTGAAGTAGAGCAGAGAAACACAGGAAAGTGCAACTCCTGTGCCACAGATCCTGGGCCATCAGGGAGATTCCAAGTTCAGAAGATGCCAAAGCGGCTCAGGAATCACAAACGACTCAGACACTGGTACTGGTACTGTGGTCTTCGCCACTGTGGTGGACAGTCCCCCCAGCACAAAGCGCTCACATCCCTGTGCTTCCTCAGGCCCAGGATTCAGCGAGGGACTAAGTTTGTTTCCAGTAGTCCTGAGGCTTAGCTCCTCCCGGCCTTCCTCCGGATCCTTGGCACCTGCTTCTTAAAGAAATCGGTAACTAAAGATGTCCAGTCCCTCCGGGTCCCAGGCAATCAAAACACCTCCTCTAAGTGGATACCAATACTTTCATCCTTCCAAAAAGAAGCCCACTGTTTCCCAGACCCCACAAATACATGTCCCTGAGGCCCTGAGAGGACTTTCTTTCCCCTCCCATTAGCCACAGATTCCAGATATTAGCTGGAGATTCTTTTCAAGCTCTATTGAAACCCAGAATTCAAAAGTGAAAAAGGACCATGAGCCAATCCGGCTTTGATACTGCCTCAGTGATGTCAGGGCCCTGCTGCAGCTGACGAGTCAGGGCCAAGGCCAAGGCCAAGGCCAGCATGGGCCCACATGGAACAATCGTTCACAACAAGGATGGTCTCTGAAAGCAGAACCCAGGTCCTTCCCTCAAAAATCCATAAACCCCACTTCAGCTATGCCTAATCTTTCTTTGCAACAGCCTCAAGTCCCTCAAACATTTTAAAACTTGCTTCAACACAAAAATGAGGCAGGTTTATTTCTGAGCCTCACTGCCTGCTCTCCTACTCCTTCCCTCTGTTCTACACATCTGCCTTCACATAGCTCCATCCAGCAGCCACTACACATGCAGCTGTACAACCCATGAAAATGTGGCCAGCAAGTCAATCTGTTAGCTTCATTCCCTCATGTTTATTAATTCTAATCTAGCAGCCACACCTAGGTAGTGGCAAGCATGTTTGACAGGGCAGCCTGGACTACATTTGTTCATCTTGCCTTCTCCAGATAGGTTCCTTGACCCCCAAAATTTTATAGGTGATTTTATACAGGACAAAAAATATGGCAAGTGCTCAGCAAACTGTTAACTACTTGGAACCATACTGGACGTAGAAGAGGCTGGCTTGATCAGTGAGACTTCATCATGCTGTCATTCCACCTGCAAACCCTGACCTGAGACGCTGCCTCTCACCCAGCTGTATTAACCTGGCTTCAATCTCTCAGGTCTGCAAGATGAGCTGTGTGGAACAGGACGGTGCCTGGGGTGGGGGAAGGATGTGGGGACTGTTTCCCTCCAACAGGGTCCAGACCAACCAGGAGACGGTCTAATCATCCTCCCTTCATGACACCAAAGGAAGTCACATCACAGAGCCACATGAATGGCCTGAAGGAGGAGGCCTGGTGGAGAAAGGAAAGAAGAAACTACAGGGCACTGTTTCCTGTAGGCTAGGAAGTGGAAAGATAAACAGAGATAAGTGATGACAACATTCCATATTTTGTAAAGCAGTAACATGCTTCAACTAATCAGCGTTGCGCAGCAGAGCAGGACAACAGTACAGACTTTAATTAAATTTGTTCAGCTAATACCTCAAAGTTACCATGATACAGTGAGGCACAAAGCAGCTAAGAAACCCCATGGGAAATACAACCAATTAATATATAAAAGAGTTGAGACTAGGGGTCTGGGCCAAAGGAATAACAGAATTCCTGTATTCTTCTACGAATAATAATAATGATTTATACCAAACACTCCCTAAAAAAGGGAGAGGGGAAGTAAATAAGCTTGTTACTGCAAATCTAAAACTCATGGAGCTGCTGCTTTGGGGATTATGACTAGAAGGTGGCAGATTCCCACCCAGTGTCTAGTGGCCAACAGGCAAAGGAGAGCCCAGGGTCAGAGGAACCCTGCAGGGCAGCAGGCAGCCTCTGTTTGTCAACATCACTGCAGTTAGTTAATTACAGAAGCCTAGGAGGAGGAGTCAGCAACCTGCATTCTAATCCTGCCTCTGCCAAGTGAATGGCTATTTTACCCAAAGCAAAACACTTCCTCACTCTGGGCCATGGCTTTCTCATCTGCGAAATGAGGCCGCAGGATGAGATGATCGCTCAAGTCTCTTCCAAATCTGCCTGGAAGTTCCTTCCGAGCATGACTCAGAACTTTGCAGATGGGGTCACAGCAGTCACCCAAAGCATTTCTACACCAGCTCTCCAGGAGATGAGATGGGGTCACAGCACTCACCCAAAGCATTTCTACACCAGCTCTCCAAAGCATTTCTACACCAGCTCTCCAGCAGAAGAACAGCAGAGTGAGTTGAGACCATTCGTAAGACACTGACTTTACTTCACAGGGCAAATAGGTCACAAGACCACAGAAAGCGAGTAGAGCACTTGGGCAGCTACCACTTCCAACAAACTCACAACCACCAGAAAGCAGACTTCCTGCCCCCCAGGAACAGCTCAGCACAGAAGGCAGGTCCCCACCCTTTTACTCAGGCATCTTCCCAATGGGGTCACCAATCCTGCCTGCCTGACCACAACTTCCTCCCTTGCTTTATAATCAAAAGGATTCTACTTTTGAAAATCATTTCACTACTCAGCACCTGAAGTTAATCAAAATTCAAGATCACAAAATTTCTTTGGTGCATGTCTCTGGAACAGGATTCTTTGAACACAATTCCTGCAAAGCTGTAATTATGTCTTAGCCAATATTTGGATATGAAAGTGCTGTTGACACTGCTGTCCGTCACCAAATGCTTTGTCCCTCCTTTCTTCCTCTATTATTAAGTTTTAACACAAAGATGTGTGGGAAATCTACAATTTAACAGTTGAGTCAACTGCTCGACTGGGAACAAGCTGCCTGTCAAAACAGACTCTGACTTCAGTCTGCGCCCACTTCTAACCAGGGAAGGATAAACTAAGTGCCGTTTAATATACTGCTAGTTTCTTTCTGTCAAAACTATTCAAAGGAGAAAAATAATCAAATTTCTGTCCTATTAATTACGACAGAACCTTGAACAGCCACCCAAAAACATTCTAGATCATGGTGCTCATGCATCTGTGTGTGTATGTGTGTATTAAACAGAATAAGGAGATGTTGAGAGCTTTTGTTCTGAAGTGTTTATACTCCAACTACCCAAGAGAAACAACAGCCAGTGTCTCCACTGCTGACAGGCGAAGGCAGATGGCATCTCAGAAGAGACAGAAAACACTCCTGGAAAGCGTCTGTCACTTCCTCAAGGGTGCAGAGCAACTGCGGGCAAACTGTATTCACTCACCTCCAATCCCCAAGGTCAGAGCCAGTCAACCGGACACCTCCTCCCCCGATGCCCCTCATCATGGAACAGGAAGTCAAAGGCATAAATGTTACAGCATTCAAGACACGGATAGATTCCCTCTCCAACAGTCAACAAGGCAACCACTGAGATCCCACAGCAGGGGCTTACAGAAGAAAGGAAAGAAATCTGACAGCACTGAGAATAAAGGCAGAATGAAAATAATTTCAGAGTTCTTAAAATCCAGAAACTGGACACGCTTGCCCTCTTGCGAAGTACCAGATTTTTATAACATCTGATTGTATATGCCACTAGGCCCACCCGCAAGTCACAGCTCAGTTTAGTATTTGATAACTGAAATCCAGCCAGTTGTGCAGACTGAAGGGGAAGAGAAAAAACATAACACAGGAAGTATTTCTCTCCTCCTCCAATCATTAAGGCATCCCAGGGGAAACAAACCTGCCCTGTCACCTTTTGAGATGTGGTTTGACCTGAAACGCTTCTAGGTAGAAAACCTTTCTGGTGACCCTGAACGACTTGCTCAGACTTCACCTGGGACCCATCCCATCGCAGCAGACTTTCAAGTCTATTGTGTTTAACTTCTGAAGTGGTGTGGTCACTTAAATCGTCGTGCTCCCCATGCCACACCCACTCAAGAAAGGAAAAAAAAAAAAAAAAGCTGGGTTTCCCCAGGCCAAGAATAGCATAGCTCCTGCTGTCCATCAGCCGCTCGGGCCCAGGACTGAAGTGGCTGTCCCCGGTTGGCGGAGACCTGGCCTGCAGCGATCAATGAAGCTTATGGAAACAGCAGTCAGCGCTGGGGGCCGGCGGGCGGCCCATCTGGAGGCCGGCAGACTCTGGAAGGGAGGCCCGCGCGCGAATCACAACAATCCTCCCCCGCGCGGGCCGGGGGGCAGCGACCAGCGGAATCTCCAGCCTTGCGCCTCCCGGGCCGACGCGGCCGCCCTCGCGAGGCCCAGGGAAGTGAAATCACACATTCCGGCTCCCAAATAAGGAGCGAGGCGAAATAAACCTCGGAGCTCCGACTTCTCCAAACCGACCGACCAACCCGCTCAATGAGTAATGGGCCTTTTGTGCCCGCAGAAAGGAAGAAAGGAGGGCGGAGAGGATGGAGAGCACGTCCCCAGGACGCGCTCGGGCGCCAAGATGGCAGAGCCCTCCGCGTCCCAGCCACCCGGGTCTCCGCGCGTGGCCGGAGGGCGCCGGAAACTCGGACCGACCTCCCCGCCCGCGGCGGCCCCCGGGCGCTCCCGCCGGCTCGGGCCGGCCCCTTCCCAGGCCCCACACCTACTTTCAGGGCAAATTTCTCCTGCGTCCTCTTGTTGAAGATCTGCAAAACTTTCCCGTTGATGCCCAGCCCCAGGACCTGGCTGGTGACCTTGTAGTCATCGATGATGGCGTTCTTCTTGATCTGCAGGCTCGACTTGACATGGAACTGAGGGAACTGCTGCGGGGGCGGCGGCGGCGGCTGCTGGGCCGGGGGGTGCGGCGCGGCCGGGGCAGGGGGCTGCGGCGGCGGCGGCGGCGGCGGCGGGGCGGGGAAGGGCGCCGGCGGCGTCTGGCCCTGCGCGTTGGACAGCATGGTGCCCGGGGCCGCGGAGGCGGCCGGGTCGGCGGCCGCCCCCTGCTCCGGCACGGGACAGGGTCCCCGCCACCCCCCGCCCTGCGGCGAAGTGCGCTCCGGGCCGGAGCCGGCTCCCCCGCCCCGGCCCGGCTCCAGGCTCGGCGGGTCGCGGGGCTCCGTGGGTCCCGCCGCGCGCCGCTGGCCGGCGCCCACCGGCCCGGCTCCCTCCCCGCCCCCCGGGGGCCTGGCGCTCCGGGGAACGCGCGACGGCGGGGGCCCGGCCGGGGGGAAGCGGCCGCGCGACAAAGTACCCAGCCCCGGGCCGGCGGCCGCGTCACAGGCTCGTCTGCGTCCGGGGCCGGTCCTTAAAGGGGAGGGTCACCGGGGCGTGGCCTGGTGGTGGGCGGGGCGTGAAGGGCGGAGCCTGGGAGGGGCGGCCCTTAAAGGGGAGGACACGAGGAGCCTGGTGTGTCCCGAAGAACCGGGTGCTGGCGGGTAGGGTTCCGGGGGACAGGACGAGGGGAAGGAGAAATCCTAGTCCTTCGCTAAGGCAGCCCAGAGAGAAGAAGGAGACGTACGGAAGTTACCGAGTAATTCAACTAGAAACCTGCTGCTGCCCAGTTGTCTGGATCTTAGCCGCAGCGGATTGGGAGAGGGGCTGTCACTTGGGAGGCGCAGGGTGACGGGAAGGAGCGCTGGAGTCCGAGGCTGCTGGCTCGGAGCGAGGGTCTAGCGAATGTGAAGTGTGTCCTTAGCACTGTCCTGTGAGTCATACGTGTCTCTTCTCGGGAACTTCTGGTTTTTCTAGTAAAGGTTTGTTACATGAACCTTTTAGTAATTAGACCTCCTGAATATATTTTTATATAAACAAACTCAAAAGGACCCAGGGTGAGGGCAGGGTGCACTAAGAGGGAGGCTGCCTCTATCCTCACCCCTTTCCAGGCGACTTGGTGTGCCAAGGTGACAAGACTGGCACCTGTCTCTGAAAGAGTTAGGCCTTTTCCTAGGGTGTTGGACAGAATCCCCAGAGACTGCGTGGCAGAGGGGACGGCAGGAAGGACGGATGTAACTCCCAGTGTGGAAATACTGGTCTCCGACCATACAATCATAGGAAGAGCGGGTATTTTTTAAAAAGCCTACTTCTAGTCCGGGTTAGGCTTGTGTCTCTGAAGAAGATACAGTACCAAGGTTCGACTGCACGCGGTCTAGACCAGGTTGGGAGGGATCTCAGGTTAAATACATTCCTGATGGCCTCCGTGCTCCAACTAGTGGAGCAGCTGAGAGGTAAGACAAAGGAACAAAACGGAAGAGGACAAAACCGCAGCTTAATTATGGATACAGCCAAATTATTGGAGGATGAGGTTTGACCTGTGGCCACACAGGTCCCAACAAAACTCCAAAGACACCATCCTGAGAAAGGGCTCCTTGGGGGCACACCCAGGTGGACCAGGCACAAGTGCTAGTGTCTCCTTTCTGCTTCCTCTCACCAAAAGAAGCTTGTACCCACAGGGAGGCAGGCATGGGGGAAGAGTGTCCATTTCAAACGTGGGCAGAACTCTCCTTATAAGAATATTTGCTATTTTTGAGTAGCACTTATTTAGTGCTGACTGTGTACAAGATGTCATGCTCAGCCCTGAGGTGGAGGATGGTGTTATTAATCTGTGGAGAAGACAGACAGGTTGGAGGGGTCAGAAATGTGGCCAGCATAGGCCTGTAAGCTTGGAAGGCAGAGGGATTCACTGTCTCCTGGGCAAGAGGAGAGGATGGAGGCCATGAGTCTGCTCTGAAAATATCCCCTGAGTCTTCAAAAAGACAAAGACAAATACACTACCTAAGGACACAGGGAATGGAAAACACCATCTCCTCACCAGTTCTGTAGTATTGCTGTCCTGGAAGCACAAAGACAATCAAGGATTGAGGAAGGAATGCAGGGATAAGGAGGAAGAAGAAATTCCTTACTAGATCCTTCTAGAAGAGACAAAAACAGAATCCAAGTCTCCAAGTGACTTAACTTGAGCAAGCAAGCCACTTAACCCCTCTGTCTATCTGAAAAGAACTAGAATAATAAAATCTGCTTTAGGGCCAAAGTGAGAATCATATGAGGTAGTATTTATGAGACCCGTCCGTGAATCATGAACTGTAAGTCTTCATGAAATACTAAATATCACCATTTCGCAGGCATTGCTAGCGCGCTCCTCTGCACTGTGTCCACTACCTAGGGAACTATCTCTGACATCAAAATCACTTTTCTATCTAGCTGGGGTTCTGGGAAGGTGGCTGAGCAAAGGACCTAGGCATAATAGGGCAACTGAAACCCAGCTGAAGATTCTTTCTAGGATTACAGGGCGAAATGGGCCGAGGAACCAGAGTATACATACACAGTATGCAGAGATTATATACACGGCATCCAGAGTACAAACACACATATGAACACCACACAGAAGCATGGTGTAGCCAGCTGTGGCAGCACAGACCTGTAATCCTGGGACTTGGGAGGCTGAGGCAGGAGGATCGTTGCAGGTTTGAGAACAGCCCGGGCTGCTCAGTAACCCGAACTGCATGATGAGAACTTGTCTCAAAAAGACAGAAAAGAAAAGAAAAGCAGCAGCAGAAGAAGTACAATGTGCCTGCCATGTAATGGTGCAAATGCCTGATGGAGGAATAACCGAGGAATCACTGAGCCCAAGGAAGATGTACTAGGCTCGAGGTTCACAGTCTTACATTCTTTGCCGGTCCTGGCTAGCTAAGTGACCTCACCAAGTCCCTTGCCCCTCGGTTCCCTGTTTCTCATCTATAAAATACAAATAATAACATCTACCCTGCCTGCCTTGTAGCGATATTATAAGGAGAAAATGAGTATGTTCCTACAGGACTGAAGAAATCCAAAGTCCTATTTGAATAACGCCAAGCTCACAGCTGTCTCTAATGAACTGCTTAAGAAAGAGTTGTTGCGGTTGTGTAAAAGCACTTCAAAAATTGGAAGCTGGATGGGGAGTGTGACTCAGTAGAAAGGCACATGCTTAACATTTTTGATCCCCCGCACCATGAAAAAAAAATTGGACATCTATACAAATAGAAAGTACTATTTTTGTCTGCTGTGCACATGCAAACACATACATCATACAACATAGTACACACACAGGCAACTAAAGAACGTCAAGTACGTAGAATTGGACCAATTAAAATCCTTGATTTATGGTACAGCTCTGCAATTGGATCGCTGGACTATGCATCTCCACTTTAGTTAGTTAGTTAATAGTTATAGGCCAAAACCCATCCCAATCCCTCTTCGACAGGGAAGAATTCTGAATATGTAACTGAGTGTATGACTACCTGGAATAAAAATTGCATCTCCCAATTTCCCAGCCTCCTTTACAGTTGGTCATATTCATGACTTTAAATTCTATCCAATGATCTGGAAATGGAAGAGGTTGAAGGGAAGAGATAGGTCCTTTTCCTCGTCTTTTCTCCTGGAATGAGTGCAACCAACTCTATTCTACTGGCTGTCCTTTTTACTTTCAACTTTAAATCACCCACATCCCAGTTTCCTTCCATCTTGGCCTAATCTGTTACCGTGTATCAGTCTATGTTGATGTGCATGGGTGGATTATATCATAGGAATCCAGGACAATCTCTCTGCCCCAAGATTCCTCCACCAAGACTTCATATCACCAAGAAGCAAAATTTCCCATTTTACTACAATATGGCTTTATGAATGGATGCTAGATGGTGGAAATCTGTGAAACTGGATTTCTTGGAAATGTTCAGGTAGTGTTTCTGGAAGACACAGAACCCCCCTTAGGCTGGTGGACGTGCAAGTGCACCCACCCAAAGTGGTCTTTTTGTCTCCTGCTATTGTGGCAGATAGACTATCACAGAGAGGGCACAGTTATAAACAACTCACCACTCTAAAGGTCAATGACTTGTGGTCAGGGAGAAATAAGCAGTCTTCCTGTGCTAAGCTAACATTTCTTAGATAAATTGAGAAATTCTCCAAAGCAAAAGTGAGAGATGCATATGAATCATTAGTCGTAAAAATTCTGACCCAGAATGTGATTGCTAAGCTTTGATCTCAATGACCTCTATCGTTCCTTCCATCTTACCCCTCTCACAAGGTGCAAAGGGCTCAAGTACAAAAAGGAATTCTACCCAAAGCAAGTGTTGTTAGCAGCGCCTTTGTGACGGCATCCTGGGGGAACAAAGCTCTGCTCCCCCATTGGCAATGCCCTTGTCTGCACCCCATCCTTTGACAGTTTAAACCACAATGGGGAGCAGCAAAGAATAGGAATGGAAAGAGAAAGAAGGAAGTACCCAAAGGAGAAGGGAAACTTCACCTCTGCACATCCACAGACATAATGTGGTCCTAAGGGACTCCAAATGGAGCTAATTAGAACTAAAGCCTGCCTCATTATAAATCCTCCTATTTAGGTTGGAAAGTGCAGGAAAGAAAGATCTGCGTTCACTAGGGCCCCAGGCCCTGTCAGGTAGGAAGGGTGCTGCCCCCCACCAGGCAGCCTGGACAATGAATTGGGTAAAGGAGAAAAGAAAAGGGAACTTGCTGTCCAGGAACACAACAGGTTGGGTCAGCAGAAATGATCAGTGGATCTTTGCTTGGAGACCTGATGATGTCTGGGGGGAAGTCCAAGGGCAGAAAAAATATAGAAGTGTACAAGAGTGTAGAGGGAGGGCATGGTAAAATCAAACTCAGGGTTCAAATCCTAACTGTACTTTGCTGTCCCTTTGTATAATGAAGGAGGAGAAAGTATTCCCCAGATTAAATACAAAACAACATCTTGGAATATTCTCAATATATAATAATTAGCCTCTATACATGTGAGCTGTTGTTATGTGGCTGGTCTTTTTAGCATCATCTATTTAATCCTCTCAATGATGCTCTAGGTAGTATTATTTTCATCAGTGAAAACACTTGCTCAGGAAGTTTAAATAACTGACTGCTATACTTTGGATCTGGGATATTCCCTAAAGGCCCATGTGTTAAAAAAAAAAAAAAAAAAAAAAGTCTTGGTCCCCACCCAGTGACACTCTTCAGAGATGGTTAGGTGGTTAAGAGGCAGGGCCTGTGAAGGAGTTTAGGTCTTTGCGGGGAGTACGTGTTCTCAAAGGTGATTGTGAGGTGGTTGTGGGAGGCTGGTCTTTCTCTCTTTTTTTTTCCTGGACAGAAGATGAATAGGTTTTCTTTGCCACATACTCTTGCCATGATGTACTGCCCTGCCACATGCCCAAAAGCAACAGAGCCAAGTGCCATGGACTGAAGATTTCAAAATGAACTTAAACGAACTTTTCCTTTTCCTTTATTTATTTATTTATTGAGATTAGGAAGGTATGAATAAATTGACAAATTATCTAGGCTGGGCTCACACTTACAATCCTCCTGCCTCAGTCTCCCAGAGTTCTGAGATTACGAACGTGTCCCTGACACTCAACTAATGTTTCCTCTTTTTTTTTTTTTTTTTGGTACCGAGGATCAAACTTACAACCTCGCACTTGCCAGGCAGGCACTTAGGCCAACTGAACTAAATCCTCAGACCTATTTTTTGAGACAGGGTCTCACAGTGCAGTTCAGGTTGGCCTTGGACTCATTTTGTAGCCCAGGTTGGTCTCAAACTCACAACGATCCTCCTGGATTAAAGGCAATGTTTCCTATTTTTAAATTGATTTTCTCCAGTACTTTGTTACAGTAACAGCTGACACCTCAGCCAAAGTCATCGCACAACCAAGCAGTGGGGTTTCCATGTATGCCAGAACCCCTCTTCCAAAGTGCCTGTGGAAGTGGCCCTGATACCTGTCAGCCCATATGCATTCCACAAAAGAAGGAAACAACCTGTAATTGCAAAATACTCAGGGCCACCAGAAACTCTCCATTTAAGGAAGACATTAAGGACAATGAATTTGAGATCCTACCATTGGAGGAAAGATCTAAATATATGAAGCATACAATTGAGAGCCCTTATCCAAAATGCTTGGGACCAAAAGTGTCTCAAATTTCGGAATTTCTCAGATGTTGGACTATGTGCATACATTCACAAAATACTCTAAAAATACTCTAAAACCTGAGTTTTTTGAGGGTCTTGTCAGTGATCAAAAACTTTTGGATTTTAGGTGTTCAGCTTAGGTGTCCTCAGCCTGTACTATTGTACTTTTTTCCTGCTCATTCCAAGACAGCTGGAGGTAGGAGCTAGGTTTTTACCCCACATTTCTCATGAAGTTATAAGAACTACAAGCTTGTAGACATGAAAGAGACCCATGAAGAGCCATGGTCTGTCCCCTTTCTCCACAGGGCACATTTATACCATCACATCTGATGTGTGACCTTCAAAACCCTAGGCTCTCAAAACTTCTGCTGTCTCCTTGCACAGCAAGAGGAGTCCTTCCTTTTGTGTGGCCCTTGTAGCACATGTTGCAGGTAAGTCTTTCTCTCTTCTGGAAGTGCATTGATTGAGTATGGGGAAGGTCCGCCCACAGCCCTGAGTGGGATATCCATAGCTACCTTGAGGAGGGCAGTCACAGGTGCAGGGGATAGTCAGGAGTCCTGGAAGAGCGAAGCTAGCATGGGGGCCAGCCTGAGACCTGCATCTACCTGACACACATCATCAACTTTGTGTTCTCCTTCATGGCAACAAATGTTGAGAACAGGTTAGTGTCAAGTGTTGTGGTGGGCATGGAGGTGCCAGAGACTTCTGCTGCTTCTGTCGCGTGGTGAAAGGGTCACAGCTCAAAATGCCTTGAGAATGTTCATTCATATATGAATGTATACTCATATCCATATATTCACATGCATATGGATACTGCACATATATTTATGTAAATGGTAGTAAAAGGTACATAACATAAAATCTACCATTTTAACCATTTTCAAGTGCACAGCTCTGGGGTATCAGGTACCTTCCCATCATTGTGTAACCATCACCACTGTGCATCTCCAGAGTTCTTGCAAAACTCCGGCTCTATGCCTGCTAAACAGTAGCTCCTCACACAGCTGGCGATCCCCACTTGATTCACTGTCTTTATGAATTTGACCGCGTAGTTACTTCAGATCAGTGAAGTTGTACACTTATTTGTCCTTTTGTGCCTGGCTTCTTTCATTAACGTGCTGCTGCTGACATTCGTCCATAGTGTGGCGTGTGTCAGGATTCCCTGAGGGTGAATGATGCTTCATTGTGTTTCTGTACCACACTTGTTTATCCATACTCATGTGTCAGTGGACCCTTGAGTTGCTCCCACCTTTTGGCTATTGAGAATAGTGCTGCTGTGGGCACAGAGGTACATGAATCTGAGTCCTTGCCTTCCATTCTGATGAAGTGGGATTCCTGAATCACATAGTAATTTCATATTTCTGTTTGTTTGTTTTTGCAGTACTGGGGATTGAACCTAGGGCCTTCTCCCTGAGCCACATCCCCAAGCCCTTTTTATCGATTTAATTATTTATTTATTTATTTATTTATTCATTTATTTATTTATCTTTTTGAGACAGGGTTTCACTCTGCAGTTCAAACTGGCCTTGAAGTCACTCTATAGCCCAGGCTGGCCTCAGACTCACAGCAATCCCCTGCTTCAGCCTCCCAAGTGCTAGGATTACAAATGTGTGCTACCACGCCCAGCCCTTTAATTTTTTTATTTTTGGGACAAGGTCTCACTAAGTCACTAAATGCCTGTACTGGGCTTGAATTTAAGATCCTTCTGCCTTAGTCTCCCAACGTGCTAGGATTACAAGCAAGCCCAGCGCATGTTTAATTTTTGAGGAGTCACCATGGTGTTCCCATAGTGCCTGCACCCCTTTACAACCTCACCAGCTCTTCGTTGAGCTCCATTTCCCCGTATTTTGGATCACTTTTGTTATTTTTTGGCTTCATTTAAGTAATGGTTCCATAATGGTAGTGGCCCTGGGAAAGTTTAAGCATGGTGCCCTGGGGCTCAAACTAGGAGAGATTCACCCAGGAAGTCCACTAGGAGTATCATGAAGTGACATGTCACCTGGTGCCTCCAGACATGGGCAGGAATTCTCCAGGTAGAGGAGGAAAAGCCACAAAAGAAGAAGAGCTTAGCCCAAGAACAGAAGTGCAGACAAGAGATCATGGGGCAGCCGGGCATGGTAGTGCACACCTTTAATCCCAGAACTTGGGAGGCTGAGGTAGGAGGAGCCTTGTGAGTTCGAGGCTGCCTTGGGCTACAACATGAGCGCAAGGCCAGCCTGAGCTACACAGTGCGACCCTGCCTCAAAAAACCAGGGCTGGGAGTTTGGCTCAGTGACTTAAGCGCCTGTCTGACAGGTGCAAGGTTGTGAGTTCAATCCCTGGTGCCGCAAAAAAAAAAAAAAAAAAAGAGAGAGACTGTGGGGCACCTTTAGACACACTGGTCTGTCAGTACCAGCTATACTGGATGGTGACGTCTATGGGGCAGAATTTCAAACTGTGAGGCATGAGGCAGTGTGAAGGGCTAGCCAGTCCATCAGGCTTTGGACTTGGGATATAGGGAGCTATTGGTAATGTATGTGACAGTGATCTTAGGATCCAGAACAGAATGATGTCTCTACATACACAGTTCATTGACATTAAGTTCATTCACATTGTTGTGCTGTCATCACCACCACCCACTTCCAGAACTCTTTCCATTTTGCAAAACTGAACCCCCGTGCGAATCACCCTCTGCACATATTGCCTGGAAAGTACTGGCAGCTTCTAGCATCTACCTGGAAGGAAGACAGTGGCCCCCAGGGTGTGGGCACTGGTCTATTCCCTCCCAGTACAGAGGTAACTGAGGGGCACAGATGGCCTGCTTCTGTTGACCCCTGAGGATCATGGGGCTCCTGCCATCTATCACATGAGAGAGTCGTGACCTTCCAGGCCTGTAAGGACCACAGGCCAATCCTCCTTCCTCCTGGCCCACTGCACACAGCTTGAGTCTCCTTATAGTACAAGATTCTGAGTCATCCAGATGCTGGAAAATTTCAAATTGGAGAAGCACCTGCCATTAATAGTCCTTTTTAAACCTGAATCCTGTCCAAATGAGGATTCCCGGATGCAACTGTTCCCATCCCTTCTGCCATGGGGACAGAGGCAAGGAGCCATTCTCTATATTTGACATATAAGACATTTACAAGATTGTAGAATCCTCCCCCTTTTAACCTTTTGAAACATTCTCATGGTACAACATGCAAAAGGCCAAAGGGTGCACAGTAAAATGTGTCACTCTCACCCTAACCCCTCAGCCTGCCAGCCTCGCCTCCGTTTCCTGTGACATTTGAGTGGGCCCAGGCTCCCACCTAGGAACTAACCAAGATTGTGTTTGGTATAAATCCCAGGAGATCACGTTGTTAAGAGGAAAGCCTCGGACTAGACCATGCCCCCAGAAGTCAGACTGACGGACTTGAGCCAGTAAGAAAGTCTATTACAGCCTGCACTCTGGGGCTCCTGGCGTCGAGGTGTCCTTCTCCTGGCATCAGGAAGGGCAATGCATGTGGAGGACATGGAAGGATAGGAGTTTGGCGTGACAACCAAGTGTGAGAGTTGGGCCCATGAGCAGGAAAGAGAATGAGAGAGATCTTGGAAAAGAAGAGATGAGCAGGATGCTAGTCTACTTCTCCGCCCTGGGCTGACTGGTTGTTTGCTGGGTCTGAAGAGCCAGTCGGTGCCAAGGTCTCTCTAACTCAGGCTGAGAACAACTGACTGGAATGGGTACAGAGAGGGGCCTGTGGGCAGCCTCACTTCCTGTTCCCCAGACAGGTCGGGCTGAGCACAGGTGTTTCTTCATGTCTTGGTATAATCACAGCTGCCTCGGCCAGAGTTCCCACCCGCGTCACTGCCCAGGAATCTGGTTTTTGTTTACCATGAAGAAGTGTGGTTATTACAGGGCCAATGGCCCTCCTCCAGCTCCCCAAAAAAGCTTATGGAAGAGCCCAGGGCCCAGGAAGGGGAGCCTGGCCCAGAGAGAATTGCTGAGTGAGAGGGCCAGCAGGTTTTCAAGGCCCTTGGCCTTCCCAGGGCTCCCTCACCCAGACAAGGAGCCTGGAGGGATTGTTCTGAGGCCTTATTCAGCCAGGATACCAGGGGCCTATCTGCCTACAGAACTCTGGAAAGAAAGAGGCAGGAAGCAGGAGAGAATGGGCACAAAACCAGGACAAAGTGAGTTCAGGAATACCACGTACACCTACTGTGTGCTCTGCTCTACGTAAAGAAATAACAGAGACAGGGGAGGTAGCTGGGAACAGAGCATGCACAGGGCTTGGAGGCATCCGTGCAGCACGGAGAGAAGGGTGGCAGGGAGGCTCGCAAGCCCTCTGAGATCTACATGCTGCTAACTCGGTATCTCTCCCTAGTGGCTTGCCAAACGCCTGTCACAGAATGTGGCGCTTATCTTTCTGCTGGGTGAATGGACTGCAGGATGTGGCAGGCAGACAGAGAAAGACAAGTGAAAAGGTTATGGTATTTGCTGTCATTTACTGAGCACTCCGGACGCGTCAGGCATGACCATCCCTGAGTGTGGCCCAGTGCTGCAGAGCAGCCTGACAAGGTCAGAGCTACCAGCATCTTTCCTGGAGTCCAGAGATCCAGACAAAGGTGCCGAGGCCCATCTATCCCTGAATTTAAGTGATTTAAATTAAAACCTCTGGGGGCTGTGGCAGGAGCATTGCTGTGAGTTTGAGGCCAGCCTGGGCTACATAGAGAGCCTGACTTTAAAAATAAAATAAAATAAAATAAAATAAACAAGTTATAAATAAAGTAAGGCCTGGAGTGGGGTATGAACACAGGAAGCTAGGACTTAACACCTGTTTTCTTAGCCACTGTGTCCTCCAAAGCGGAGAGCATGACATACAACTCCTAGAGTCTGGACTAAACAGCTCCATCCTGGAGTTTTTCTTTCTGAGTCAGTTCCCCTGTGTGATCCTCATCTCCACCCCGACCCTGGGTAGGTTTCTCTAGACACCTATTTTAGGTTCAGAAAAAATAGTGGAAAAGATAAGATAGTCATTCATATCATGTGTGCTGTGTTATGTATTTCATGTAAGCCATGTCCCATTCTGTTATTGTGCTAAGAGCACTTAACAAGAGAGCTACCCTCTTAATATATTTTTGGGAGATGTACTAGGGATTGAACCCTGAGCCTTCACACCGAGCCACATCCTGGCCCTTCTTTTAACATTTGTTTTGAGATAGGGTCTCACTAAGTTGCTGAGATGGGGCTCAAACTTGTGATACTCCTGCCTCAGCTTCCATATATATCTATAGATAGATAGAGATATAGATAGATAGATAGATAGATAGATAGAAAGATATGTCACTTTTTAAATCCATCCATTCATCTGATAGTGTTCATTTAGGTTGTTTCTAACATCTTGGCTATTATAAGCAGTACTACAATAAACAGAAATATGGCTATGCTTTCCTCAAACCAAAATTCCAATAATCTGTTAAGTGGCTCAAGATCTTGGTACAAAAGCCATAAAAAGGCACTAGTCCTGGGGACCAGGACCGGCCAGCATCCCGCATAGTGGGGAGTGCTCTCTCCTTTCTCTGCGTGCTACCCCTTCTCAATGCCTTGGCACTTCTTTCTTTCCTGAACATTGCCCACCTGAGGAGGTGTTTCCGAAACCCCGGCTAGGTTCATTTGCTCCTCGTGTGGCTATCTGCTGTCTTCTTCCTGGGAAGTAGAGCTAACAAGGCACTAAGAAAAAATCAGGTCACTGTCGCTGTTGCCAGTGTTTCCAGAGGCCAGAGAGCTGCAAATGGAAACGTCAATGTGGGATAATTACACCGGCCTTAACGTGCTGTCTTCCATTTATCCATCATTGATTCTTGAAAAAGACAAAGGACACAAATAATCAACCAAGCAGATGGAGTGTCAGGCAGCTATGCCAGGAGAAAAAGCACGGCTGCCTGCAGGGACAGGGAAGAGAGGCCACTGGCCACGGGATGTGCCTGCTGTGGGGACAGAATGGACTGCGAAGAAAGGCACACAGCTGAGGCCTGGCCCAGGCAGCTGAGCTGTGTCCAGCAGGAAACAAGGCAGCCTTGGACTTCTCCCTGCATGTCTCCAGCAGCTGTGGGATGCTCTCTCTAGGAAACAGGGAAGGAAGTCGTAAGGAAGCAACTTGAGGATATCACGCCAAGGGAGGAGGACAGGCATTAGAATAAGGCTGAAAGATCATTGAATATTCTGGAAACTCCATCTTTACAGACACTACTTGTAACACCCATATACACCCCTCCCCCACACCCACCCACACCCACACCCACAGGCAAACACTGCCGCATGTGCACACACGAACACACACACACACACACACACTTTAGATCCAACTAGGAAGATGAGGCCAGGCATTTATCACTGGGCAGTTTCACTTCCTGTTTTCTCATACTGAAAGTATAATCATCGCCATAATGATAATAATAATTCCACAGCCTTGCCTCTGCTTTCTATTTATCTAGGGCCTCCCATCAGTGTGTGGGCAAGTGGGAGGCGGAGAATACCACGTATCTGCTCTATCAACCCACAGTTGAACCCACAGTGGAGGGCGGAGGAGGCGTGGGGACATGGGTGGGGAAACAGGAATTAGCAACAGAAAGCATAAAGTCATTTTTTCAAAGAGGGTGGGTATTTTCCCAAATGGCTATTCTCTCCTTAGAGACATTTGCAAAATCCTTCTTCTGCGATCTTCCAAAAATGAATTCTTCCTTAAACTTTTTCATCCTCTAATCTACCTCCCAACCCAGATACTCCTTGTGATCTGAGGCCCAAGTCACCCAGCAGGGGAAAAGGAAGACAGGACAGCACCGGATGCTGCTTCTGCATCTATCGAGAGCTGTAACCAAGAAGGGAATTTCCAACTCTATGGGGAACTGAGAAGTTGTTAGGAAAACCACAACTATTTCTGCCAAGGAAAAAAGTATGTAGTTCCTGCAAACTTGAAACCCCAGGACAAAGAGAGAGTCCTCTCTGTTGAGAATGTTTGGGAACTTTAAGGATAGGATGTGGGTAGGAGGGGCAGCTTCCAGACATCCATGGGGATAACAGGCTCTTGGATCAGAGGTGTTGGGCTAGCATTTAGGGGCTGAGCTCTAAGGACAAAGGTTGAGCTCCTGCCTCCGTTCAGGAGAATGACAGAGGAGGACAGAAGAGGGGGGAGCCATTATCTTGATGACGATAGTGACACAGCTCTTTAGATCCTGCCCTTCCCTTGGGGAGCTGAGGAAAAGGGGAGAAGGGGGAGGAAGGTGCTTTAAGTGCCCTTTCAAAATGAACAAAAAAAGGCAGATAAAGGAAAAATAGAGCCAAGAGAGAGTACTTTTAATTAATTGAGTTTAAAAAAAAAAAACATTCCCCCTCTGACACAAACAAAAAGATGCAGACACACTCCAGTTACTCTAAGGAGAAAGAAAGGATATGATATCACATGTTTATTTACTGTAATAATTGTTGTTGTCAGAGCTTTTATTTTCCTTCAAAGGGCACTCACGAGCCTGGGACTGGATGATGAGTGGCAGGCTGAAAATGTGAAAATGAGAAAAGTTAGCCATGGACCTGTGAATAATCCCCCCCATGCTGTCAGAGCTGAATCAGTGCAGGGAAAGAATAATGATATCGGACTCTTCCATGGCACACCCCACACACCAGACACGGCTCTAAGTGTTTGCCATATGTTTGTTCTGTGAAACAGACTACAACGTGGTGGTATTGATCATGTTCATTCTGAATTGGTATTTATTTGTGTTCTTCCTGTCTCAGCATCCTTGAGGCTGTCCAGGGACTGGGCTCCTTAGTCTCTCACCTTAACTCAGGACCAGTTATCTAATTTGGAGGGACCAGGGGTGTTTGTTTGTTTATAGTGTTACTGGAGATTGAACCCAGGGCCTCTGCCCTGACCTACCTCCCCTTCCCTTTTTAATTTTTTTTTTTCTTTGAAACAGGGTCTCACTAAGTTGCCCAGGCTGGACTCAAGCTTAAGGTCCTCCCACTTCAGCCTCCCAGTGTGCTGGGATTACAGATATACACTGCCATGTCTACTGCAGAGCTCTTCATTCAGAAATTATTAAGAATTTCAAGACAGTGACAGCAGAGCATTAAACCAAATATGCATTCCTTCTAAGCATAGGCCCTATGTGACAGTGTGGGCCTCACACCTGTGGAACTGGCCCTCAGTGGAACCTCCTGGAATTTTTGTACGGAATAATTCTGGGTCTTCTGTTTTACTACCTGCATGTGTTTAACCCCTGAACACAGAAAGAGAAAAGAGAAAAACACAGCCCACCCTTGCCTTACCTGCCTGGCTTTGTTAAAGAAGATTCCAGAAGGTTTGAGGAGCATGATCACTTTCTATGATCTCTCTCTTTATTGTATTAGGAGATCTGTCCTTGTAACCATCTCTCTCCTCATCCCACATCGAGTTGGTTGGCAGTTCTCACTGACTTTATCTCAGCAGGGCCTCTTGTATCATACTGCCCTCTTTTCCATCTCCTTTGCCAATGTCCTAGTTTTCTCTCACCTAGAATATTCCACTGGCTCCCGAACTAGGTTGCTTGCTTTCAGCCTCTTGTTTTTCCAATCCCCCCTGCTTGTTAATCTTGGGTTCATATTTGTTCCTTTTTAGTACTCTTCCTCTTGGAGGGTCAGCTGCCCCAGGACCTCCCTCTTCCTTCAGCCCCTGGTGTGGCCCTCAGTAGCCCTAGAGGACGACTTGTGCTGCTTAGACAACATCACCCCTGCACATCCCCCTCCTCTGCTTTCTGTCAGGTCCCTGTGCTGCAACTCAGTTTTTTGAAGTATCCATGGAGAGAGCACTCCTCTTTGGATTAAATTCCAGAGGGAAGTGTGACATCCAAAGCCCGATCCCAAGTCACCATTGGAAGGTGGCCAGTTGGAAAGATGAGGGAGATCTGCTCCTCATGGACCATTGTGGGATGGGAATAATCAAGAGAAGCTATGGGTGTGTCCTACTCGGAAAGTTTATTTGCTTGGCTCCAACCCAAGAGGAAGAGAGACCTGACTTCAAAAAACCTTCATGGTCCATTGCAAAGTAATTAGTTTGTTTAAATAGTCAAGATGATTTTAAAGAGTGATGCCTTTGACTGCTACTGTAGGGAAGAGACCACAATCAAAGTTGGCTTACTGTGGCTTTAACATTTCAGAAAGTCTTCTTGCTGCATCATTTTTTTAAGACAGGGTGTCCCTTAGTTGATAAGTTGTCCAGGTTGGGCTAGAACTTGCATTCCTCCTGTCTCAGCTTCCCAGACTGTCAGGTTTATAGAAGTGCACCGCACAGCTGGAGTAAGGGGGCTGGTTTTTGAGTAGTAACATTTGCTCCAATCACACTCAAATGACTCCTTCCTCTGAATCTGTAACATGTTGAAGGATCTTCTGTCTACTCCCAGTTCTGCCTCTTCCTGCTGCCTGCCTGGCTTCTCCTACTCCCTTCCCTAGAAAACTCCCTGCAGGAGTCCTGTAATTGTTCTTCTGTCTCCAGTTCCTCTCCTGATCACTCAACTCTCTGGAAGTCTGACTTTTGCTTCCGCCACTCTTCAGTTCTCCTTCTCCTGTTAAGCACACATGCTGAGTTTAGATCCCTCTGCTGGATTTTATACTTTGAACCAATCCCTTTCTCTCCTGCATTGATTTGCAAGACATCACACTGGCTTTTACTTCTATATCACCCCCCCCCGCTCCTCATTTCCTTCCACAGCTCTTCTTCCCCGCCAACCTCTGAAATGTCAGTGTGTTCTCAGGCTCCACCCTTAACTGTCTAATCTTTCTGTGCTATTTCCCAAGTATCAACTACTGGCTAACACCACACCTACAACTCCCAAATCTACAAATACAGACCAAATATTTCTCTTGAACTCATACCCACAGTAGACTTCTGTTACTAGGTATTACAGTTAAACTGTCAACTCAATTGTTTTGGAAGCCATCCACGGGATTAGTAAAGTACACAAATGTGTGTGTCTGGGTGGTTCATGGAGGAGTAACTTTGGGGTCTACATCTGGTCCTTGGCCCCTTCCTCTCTCATACTGTTCCCCTGCTCTGCTTTCCAGCCAGCATGAGCTAAGTATGACCTTCCACCATCATCCAGATGACCATGGACTGAATCCCCTGGAACCATGAGCCAAATACACTGGTGAATACACTAGATCTTCCCAGACACCTAAATTCATTATCCACAAAACTGATTTCACCATCTGTAACACACACACACACACACAATCCTTCATTCTGCTGTTCAGGGAAGGTACTGTTCTTCATCTGATTACCTAAGGTAGAAGCAGGAGGTCAGCCTTTACTGTTTCTCATCCCAACACTCAGTCAATTACCAATTTCAATTCAGCCACCTCCCTGCCTGCTGTTTCCTTCTCTCTCTCTCTCTCTCTCTCTTTCTCTCTCTCTTTCTCTCTCTCCTTCAGACCCCTACCAGTTTCCACCTGGAGTATGGCCCCAGCCTCCTGATTGGTTTCCAGCTTTCCCATCTCAATCCATTTTCCCAATATCACCCCAATAACTTAACTAGAAACTTCATCACATTATTCCAGGGTTTAAAACATCCTTCATGGCTCCCTCAGCCCAGAGGCAATTGTGGACCCAAAGTCAAGAATACCCTTTTTAGAAGTTTGATCTGTAAGGACAGATTAAGAAAAGGATGAAATGGTGGTGGAGAAGTTAGTTGAAGTCATTCTAAAGCATTGTTTTAAAATCCACCATCACATTTGATGACAGGCCCATATTTCCTAAGTTCATATTGCTGCAAGCACCTTGAATAAACACAGCTCTAGAATGGAATTTTTTTTTTTTTTTTTTTTTTTGTAATGAAAATTGAGTCCACGGCCTTTGCACTGAGCTACACCCTCAGGTTCCCCTCCCTGTTTTGAAACAGAGTCTCACTACATTGTCTGGGCAGGACTCAAATTTGAGATCCTCCTACCTCAGCCTCCCAAAGTACTGGTATAGGTGTGAACTACCACACTTGGCTCCAATACATGTTTATTGATTTGAAGTGTAAATGTGTTACATTCCACTGAGATTTTTTTTGTGGGGGGATGGGTTGGTTTTTTTGTTCGGTTGGTTGGTTGGTTTTTTGTCTTTTTGAGACAGGGTTTTACTATGCAGTTCAGGCTGGTCTTGAACTCCTTTTGTAGCCCAGGCTGGCCTCAAACTTGCAGCAACCCTCCTGCCTCAGCCTTCTGAGTGCTGGGATTACAAGCATGCACCACCATTATCCAGACTTTCCACTGAGTTTTAACTCTTTCAATGAATTCCCATGATAGAGAGTCATACATCCAACAGGACATAAGATCTTTGGTAGATCACTTAATTTTCTTTACTCTATGACCCTATCTTAGAATTTGGAGGTGAGAGTAAGGTACCAAATAATTGCAATGAAGGAGTAAGTACGAAAAGCATTACAAAGAATGATTGATGGGTCTTGGCTGCTATGTAAACCCTAGGAGCCCTTGGTAAGCATTATGTCCTCTGTTCGAGGTAAAGGTAGCCATGTTCTTGGATTTGGAAAGTGCAAAGAACATGCTAGTATGATTGTGTACGGGTTGGGACAGATTGTGCATAGGAGAGGCAAAGAGAGAAAGAGAACAGATAACGGAAATAAATCACTTAAGTCTGTCCAATCAAATGGAAATCAAAAGGCTCCAATTCCGATAAAGACAAAGTGGACATTTCTTTCACACTGAAGGCATTAGCCTCTCAGTCTGGAAGGACTGAGGCCAGGGCCTGGGTAATGGGGACGATCATTTTTCTCAGGAATTGACAAAAAAGACAATAGGAAGTAGAACTGGCATCAAAAAAAGGAAAGTCCTTTTGGGAGGAGGAGCCAGAGTTTCTCTAGAAGGGAGAGAGAACTGATATAATTTTCTACTAATATAATGTTTCTACTATTTTAAGCTAAACTACCTTAGACACATTGCCCCACTCAAATTCTATGCTACAGACAGAAGTTATTATTCATATTTTGTGACTTAACCAAGATACCAAAAACAAAGCCAGCCACACACTTAGTGAGGGACAGGGTGAGCACTTGAACAAAACACATGCCTTCGTCACTTGTTTTGACCAAGCACAGCTACAAAGTCTCTTTTCCAAGAGATGGTGATTCATCTATGTCATTCATTCATTCATTCATTCGTTCATTCAAAGACACTTACTGAGTACCAATTATGTGCCAGGGCTGAGCTAGACTACAAACTGGATGAGGTTGGGCTTTGGGAAGGGGTATAAGGGTCTGCTGGCTACAGAATCCTGGGACTGACAATAGGAAACAGAGACAACTACAACCTATGTCCCTCTGGTCAGTCCCTGCTGACTTGCCCTGAAGAATACCATGGCCATTGCCTGCCCAGGGTAGGGAGGACGGAAGGAGGAGGAGCGACCACTGGACTCCCACTGACCCTCACCGTGTCCTGTGCTACAAACAGTCCTGGTATGGAGTTTCCACAGAGGGTAACAAGAAGTTCTGGAGATCGGTGGTGATCACTGGGGCTCAACAAGGCAAATGTACCGAAGGCCATGGAATTGTACACTTAAAAATGGTTACAGAGAAACAGTTCATGTCGCATATGTTTTACCACAGTGAAAAATATTTCAAGGTACACTTAATAAAATTTTTTTTCTTTTTGGCAGTACTAAGGATTGAACCCAGGGCTCCGGCACAGAATTGTATCCCTAAACCAATTTATTTTTTGAGACAAGATTTTGTTAAATTTCCCAGGCTGACCTCGAACTTGTGACTCTCCTGCCTCAGTCTTCTATGTAGGTGGGATTAAAAGTGTGCACCATTACACTGGGCACAAAACTAATTCTTTTTAACTGTTTATTTTTTGTGTGTTTTTCTTTTTCTTTTTGTTTTTGTTTTGGTACCGGGACTCGAACTCAGGACCTCACACTTGCCAGGCTGCCTGCATCTGAGCTACATCCCCAGGACAAGACTAATTCTTGAAGACAGTTTTCAAATACGTTATACAGCACTACTTACAAATGTCCCCCTACCCAAAGAAGTGATCACTCAGACCAGGGAACTGACATCTTATTTGTTTTCAAGATATCAGCCCCAAAAGAAAGAAAATAAAAAACAAGAAAAGAACAGAAAAGTCACACTAGCTTTCTCCTCTAGGCCTACTACCCAAGAGCAATTGCTGCACCTTGGCCTGCAAACCCCACCAAAAAAAAAAAAAAAAAAAAAAAAAAAAAAAAAAAAAAGAAAACAAAATCTCCGCTGACAACCACGATGGAATAAGTCAACACAAAAGGCATCAGAGAACGCCCAAAAAAAAAAAAAAAAAAAAAAAAAAAAAAAAAAAAAAACTAGGTATAGCAAAAGCTCCACTAACCTACCTGTGGGAAGAGAGTCACAGCCATGGTCATGTATTCCCTACAGGAGAATGAGAATGTGTTCTTCTAGCTTGTTTCCCGCCAATAGCATCCAGTGTCTGATGGATAAAGTCACAGTGCCTATAAAAGGAAGGTCTGTAAGATGCCTAAAAATAAATATGAATAATACAGATTATTAAGTGGCAACAGGAACAATAACAAATAGGCCCAGGCCTCCTTCCTGCATCTTTCCAGCCAGAGTGCCATAAACATCAGGTCACTTCGTCCCCGCTGGCCGTCAGCCCTGGGCAGCTGGAAAAGGTGACTTCCCAACTGTGATGAAGGAGGCTGGCAGCCATGAGGGGCTGAGCCACCGGGGCATCTCAGGGTCAGTGTGAGTGACAGTGATGGTGTCTTGGAGCTGGAAGCTTGCCCAGGCAGTGGGCCCCATGGGCCCAGGACCACGATCCCCCTCCCGTCTCACTGCCATGACTAGCAGTTCACATTGGATCTCAGAACCTTTGGGAATCAGGCAACATACCCAGAATCATCTCCAGGTTACAGATCCGGAAACAGCTAGGCTTCCAGAAAGATAATCCAGCAGGCCATTTCTTCACCTCCAGGGGCAAAAGGAAAGACAAATTCCTTGGTGTTGTCACTGGAACCATACCTGTCATGGCACCACTCAGTGGTTTCCACAAGCCCATGCAGATCCACAACCCTGAACGAAGCCCGTGGTTAGGGGCCATGACTGTTATCAGGGCCTGAGAGAAGGAATCAACCTTGGACTCACACCTTAGACGCCCAGGCATGTGTTTCAGAGCCTTCAGGGAGAAACAGCCCAAGCGTGCTGGTATAAACTACCCTGGATCTTTATCCCCATATCCACCACCAGGAGGAGCAGTTGCTCCACATCGGTGGTCTCCCAAGGCACCAAGAAGATACAGAGTAAAGGTGGAGACCTTCAAGGCACTAACGTCCTTTTTATCTCTCCCTGGACCAAGTGCTGCCTGAGTTTACTCAGCACAGGCCACCCTGTTTTAGATACGAAAGGCATTGCAGAGATCATCTGGTTCCAGGCAACTGGCAGTTTCCCCCACTCCTAATGGGCTCCAGAAATAGACTCCACACTTCACGCGGCTGCTGTCACGAGCCTCTCGATATGGGCTGCTGGCTGCCCACAGCCCCTGAGGTGGGAGCCAGACTGGAGTGGATGAGTCCTCAGGCAGCCATACACTGGCTTCTTCAGAGGGAGCAGTGGTTCCTCCTCCTTGGAGAAATGCACCCCCCGCCCCACCCCAAAGCCTGCCCCAGGACCCCTTCTACGTGCCTGCCTTCTCACCGCCTCTGCCAGCTCTCCTGTGCGCCCAGTGCCTGAGAGCAGTAGCTACACTTTGGCCTGCAAGCCCAAGGCTGGTGCCCTTTCACCTGTCCTGAGCTCCAGGCTCTGAGAAGCAGTCTTTATAGAAGTGAGTCTGGGGTCACTGAACCTCATTTAGAGCCTACTCCCACCCTGCTTACCCCGACGCATCTGTCGTTGCTTTATTCCATCTGCTGTCCTCAGAGGAATGGCTAATTAAATCAAAAAGAGCTGGCCTATTTTTGGTGTTTTTCAGCTAAGACCTGGGGGAATAGCCACAAAGTTTGGAATGAGCCCCAGGAAGGCTGAAAAGATGGGATTGGCTAATGATTCTGAGATTGGCAGGGCCTAAGTCCCTGAGGCTGGCTGTTCTACTTAAGGTTTCATCCCATTTTGGCCATCAAATTTAGAGATGGGGTAAAAGCTGGAGGAAGGGCGATGGCTTAGAAGTGTGTCCCCTTTAGTCTCCTGTGCTGGAAGCTGGGTTCCCGGTTTGGCCATGTTAACAGGTGGCGGGACCTTTAAAAGGTGGAGCCTAGTGGGAGGTCCTTAGGTCACTGGAAGAGAGCCTTTGGAAAGGATTTTTCGGGGATCCCAGTTTTAGTTCTTGTGAGAGGGTTGTAAGAAAAGAGCAAGACTGGCCCCAGCTTCCGGTCTGACTAAGTGGTCTCTGCCTACCCCCTGTACACCAGCCGTGACAAGTTCACTGCAATGTGGCACAATCAGAGGCCCTTGCTGGAGGCTGCACATGTGGGGCTGCCTGATTGATCTAGAACTTTCAGCCTCCAAACTTGTGAAACAAATCAACCTCTTTTCTTTATCAAGTACACAGTCCCATGTATTTTCTTATAGCAACAGAAAATGGACTACTGCAAAGGGAAGATGCCCTCCTGCCTGTTCTCTACCCACGCTGTCCTAAACAGAGAAACAGTCTCATTCAGCTGGCCCTGTTGTCTTAATGCGAAGCCAGAGCAGCAACCGATTTCAAGTAACTGCTCTCTGTAGGAAGGTGTGGAGACAGGATATGGTGTGCAGGCAGAACAGGGGACAGGGGTAAGAACAGAGGGACAGAACCCATCTCAGGTCTCATCACTTGTATTTGAACAAGTACTAATGCCTCCTAGGAAGCTATCTTTTTGTTTGATGGTACTAAGGGTTGAACCCAAGGGTGCTCGATCACTGAGCTATAGCCTCAGCCCTTTCTATGTTTTATCTTGAGACAGGGTCTTGTTAAATTGCCTAGGCTGGCCTTGAACTTGTAACAACTCCTGCCTCAGTCTCCAGAGTAGCTGGGATTACAGGTATGTGCCACCACACCTGGCTGTGAATTCGTTTTGCCAAAAAAATTGCTTCCTTTTGCGAGCATATACTACGGTTTCTTTTTTCCCAGCTTAACTGGCAAATGCCTTAACTGGAGCCATAATATCCCTTTCAGCCACCCTGGCTACCTTGCTTTTTACCTTTTTCTGTTTTCACAAGTCCTCTGCCAGGAGCTTTTGTCCTTAGCAAATCCTGTTTGTTAATGGACTAGTAGTACAAATATTGCATCACTGAAGCTTCTTTTTTTTAAACACTTCTGGGAATTAGTCACACTCTCTGCTGTTTCCCTAGAATTTTGCACATACTTCCATTATACTTCCTACCAAGCACACTTTCTTGTTTTGTTTTATTGGTTGGGTGGGTTTTGTTTTGCTTTGCTTTATTTATTTAGTGGTACTAGAGGCTGAACCCAGGACCTCCGCGCTGAGCTACATTCCCTTTTTTTACTTTTTATTTTGCGACAAGTTCTCGCTAAGTCTCTGAGTTGCTGAGACTGAGCTCAGATTTGTGATCTTCCTGCCTCAGCCTCCCAGAGTAGTGGAATTACAGATGTGCTCCACCACCCTGGCTTCCTACCCAACACCTTGTGATAACTTTCTACGTGTCTCCCCGTTCTAAGTAGAATATGAGTTCAGCCACAGCAAGAAGCATGTTCTCTTTATCTATGTGGCTTAAGTTCCCAGCATGCTCTGTCTGCTTATGATTCCAATGAATCATTACTAACAAGTGGACTGCTTACTCAGGAGGCAATTGCTCTCAGAGTTGGAGAAACCCGCCATTCTGAGACCCTGAAGGGAAGACAGGCAGGTAAGACAGATTGATCCTTCCCAGGTGAGTTATGAGGTGAGATTTGGGAGTCAGATAGCTAGCTACGGGCAGATGAGTGTTTGGCCATGTGAAATTTCAGGAGTGGAAGATTCAAAACTTGGCCTTGGGGTGGACGGAGCTGTGAAGCGGTGTTCTACTGTGGTGAAAGAAAACACCCCAAGTCCTCTGTTCACTTGTCTTCCAAGTCCTTTCCATATTCACTTCCTCCAGCAAGGCTTCCTACGCTACTAGGGACTCCAAGCTGGAAGCTCTATTCCCATATTTTATCCTTGGTGGATGGGACAGGACTAGACTGTGCTTTATGCTTTCAAAAAAAAAAAAGTGTACTGATGCTGTGAGATTGCCTGCTTGGGATCATCGAGACTGCACTGTGTGTTCTGTGTGCCCTCCAGTCTATCCTTCACCCTTCTGCCCTGTGTCGGTGCCCCGGAAGGTTGGCACTGCACCAACCAGACTCTCTTGTCTTGTGGTTCTTGGTCGTGTTTGGCCAGTGTGAGGCCCGGAATGAGATGGCCCAAGTGTGAGATCAGCATATTTACATTCTTAGTTCCTCCCATGGCCAGAGGTGGCGCTATCTGCCTCCTCCACCAAGGCACCGGGTTTCTACAAGGCAGGCAACCCTCCCTCCTCTCTGATCTCCCCCACAGATATTGCCATCCAAGATTAGACCATTACTCCCTTTCTCTGCCACATGGGGCTATCCCTTTGTACTTTCCTGTCCCCCCACCAGCTTGGGAAACGCTGTCCATACGTTGTCAATGGCTCTGAATTATCACAGGTTGAAGAGGGACTGGGTGTAGCATCCCCTAGGAACATTCTCCACCCCTCACTCCAGCTCCAGACCATTGGGGTGCCTTCCCTGGATGCCTGCTGCACGTTGGCCGATGGTACTAACTTGGCACAGAATCAAATTGATTACAGACTCCAGTTCCTTAGACGCTTCTGTGTCCCAATCCCCCACTGTGTCCTTAAATTTCCCAACCAAAGAAGACAGGCATTTGTCCTCCAAAATGGGAGTAATCTCCACCGAATCTGGCATTCCAGAGTAGTTCTTTTTTACTTGTTTGACTTTGTTTTTGTTGATATCAGGAATCGAACTCATGACCTCATACTTGCCAGGCAGGCGCTGTGCCACTGAACTATATTCCCAACCCTCCAGGGTAGTTCTTGAAATCTCAAATGATTCTGTTTCCTCCCTCTGTGGCTCATGTTTTTCCAGGTCAGTGAGATATGCAAACTTAGAGTTTTTTTTGTTTTGTTTTGCTTTTAAAAAAGATGGTACATTTATTGCTACATAAATGTTATATACATATTGTGTTTTCTGTAACAATGACAGAAAAAAAATTGAACGTCTTGCTGCTGGTTGAATAGTTTATCAATAATACCTTGCATTTGACCCAGGATACAAATCTGCAATAAATCAACAATGGAAACTGGGGAACAAGATGAGAAGCAATTCATCTCAAACGTTAGTTCTTACAATACTTCGTAGGTACTACACTGTATGCTAGAATCCTACTATGGTCTTAAAATGCTATTGTAAATTTCTGCTATTAATGAACAAGTTATGGTAAATAACCCTACATTTTTACTACCTAATATAATAAAATAAAGTAAGAAACTTTTTACTGAAAACTTTCAATTTCAAAAATCTAGAAAGAGTAATATTTAGAATTCAAAAAAATTTTCTCACAAGATTATTGTATAAAAGACTAGCTACAGTGAAAACTAAGCCAAATGTTTCTTTCTTTGTGTTTTATGCAGGCAAGCTTCTGGGCATACTCCAGAGTTATTTGGGTTTGGTTTGGGGAAGGGGCCAGCAGAGGGGAGGCCTGATTTCTCTCCTGAAAAATCAATCATCTAGCCAGAGCTGTTGGGTGCGCTCGGCCCTCCCACTCCATGGCCATCAACGCCCGCTCTTGTGGCCTGCAGTGGCTCGTGTTCCCTCTCAATGCACAGCACCTGTCATCCTGCAGGGAATAAGTCCTCTGTCCCTTTATGGTCCCCAGCCCCATGCAGCCAATCCTGCAACGAACAGGTGCTCATGGGGATTTTGTGCTCAAGCATCATACACATGGCACTGCTCTGGGCAGGAAGACATGAGCACAGGGGCCCCTCAGTGCAACATTTCTCTCTCCCCAATCTTTCAGAGAACTCAGGTCTGCACGAGGAGGTCTTCTGCTTGCTGAATCATTTAACCTAGTTCTGGCATTTCAGGAAATAGATTGGTTCTGCACTGAACCTCTTCTCCCAGGACTCACCTGGATGCTGCCCTAGATCTCCCAAAGTGCTCTGAGAGCCAGTTGTGAAACATGCTGCCTAAGGGGAAACTGAGGCCTAGAGAGGAGAAGTGGGGCCCTGGTTAGGCTCACAGGAGGGGCTGGAGGAGAAAGCAGTGTCAGAGTGTGTGGTTTAACATAGACCGGGAGCTGGGAGGAGTGTGGGTGGGGACAGGAAGGCACGCCGGGGGACAGAGGTGGGAGAGAAAAGACACCTCGTGTATGTGTGTGTGTGTGTGTGTGTGCGCGCGCGTGTGTGTGTGCACCCGTGTGTGTGTGTGTGTGTGTGTGTGTGTGTGTGTGTACATGCCTGCACAGAGGGTCAGGGCATGATGGAAATGACAGCCTTGACCAGAGTAAGGTTTGGTCATGAAACTTTTGCCACTCTCTCTCCTTCAGCCCCTCTGCCCACACTACCCTGGCAGTGCCAGCCTTGTCCCCGCCCCCGGCGCCAGCAGCTGGGGACTTGACAGCCCTGCGGAGGGCGGCGTCCCATTGGCTGGCTCCCTCCCTGGCCTGAGCTGCCCTTCCCTCTGCCACCCCATCCACCGGCTCTCTCGCTCTCGTGAGGAAGGGCTGCGCCCTCACCCGCGGAGCTGCTCGGCCAGAAGAGACACCTGAGCCGGGAGATTAGCCGAGCTCCCTTTATAGCCAGCGGGGTTCATGTGACTGGCCGGTTTCCAGGCGTACCCACGCGGCCGGCGGCCAAGCAGGGCTCGCGGTGCTATTTATTTCCTCCCGGGTTCTCCTCAGGCAGAGCGGGCAGGCTGGAATTTCTCATTGTATTTAAGCCCCAGCTGGCGCCACTCAACTGCCCCAGCCTCAGCCTCTGCCCCTTTCCCAACCCAGTAGGTAAAAATAAACTCTTTGGGGCCTCTCTGAGGAGTTGGCTGGGGGAAGGGGAAAGGGGGCTGTAGGGTAGGCCAGGAGGACCCGTGGGGGAGGGGTACCATTGGGGGAGGGGGTGCTGGCTCCAACCTTGGTCCTGTGTAAGCCAGAGGGACAGGGGTGTTTGGGGCCCCGGGTTTGGCCCTCAGTCTCCCCTGTTTCAATTGGGAAGACCCTGGGCATCGTTCATACATGGTCTCCAAGGCAGGAGGCACTGTAGAGTGGGTGGCCAGGGGTTGGGGTTGAAAAGGATAGGAATAAGGGAAACACATGAGAAAGGAAATGGTCACACTAGTGGCCCAAAAGTCCTTTGAACAGAGGCAGTCGCCACAAAAAAAAAATATTTTTTTTTGAGACATGGTCTCACTATGTAGTTCAGGCTGGTCTAGAACTCACAGCGATTCTCCTGCCTCAGCCTCTCAAGTGCTGGGATTACAGGCATGAGCAACCACACCCAGGTAAAAATCTTTTACTGACCTACCCCTTGTCCTTTTCAGGGAAGAGGGGACCTTCTGAGACTTCTAGCCTGGTTCTACCATCATATGTACCTCATTGTATTATCTCAGTTTTTTACCTGTCTGACTTCCCACTAAATGTTGGGTCTCTGGAAAACGAAGATGTGTGTTACTCAGGTTTGAGTTTGTGTGTTACTCGGGTTTGATGGCTCAAGCACAGCCCCTGGCGCCCGGAAGACACTGAGTTTTTACTAACAGTGCGGGAAGGGAAGGCAGGAGAGAGCTTGGCGCCCACTGGGAATCTCGGGAGAACTGCAGCGCCCCGGGTAAGGAGAGCGGACCCTCTCTCGGCCTGGGGGCGCCAGCTGTTGCCCATCTCTTTTTGGCCTTGACAAACCCCGAGTCTATTCTGGTGAGATCTCCGCACTGGGTCCTCCAGCTCCAGGAAGGCTTTCCCAGCTAAAGCCGATGTCTTCTTCCTCCCCCTTGGACGAGGCAGAATAAATAAAGAACAGAGGGTTTACTCTGTTTTTGAAATGCAGCTGCCGGGGACCAGGCTGGACCCGAAGGCGTGGCGCGGCGACACAGTAATTCAGGAACAGTGGTCCCTGAAGAGAGACCCACCAGGGAAGCATCTGATCCTTGCTGTTTTCGCGGGGTTGGCGGGAAGCACTTGTGCAGTCTGTCCCTGCTCCCGGTCCCCAAAGAACTCTGAAGCTTCCTCCCTTTCCCTCATGTTATTCCACCTGGACAGTTCTCTCCCACGTCAAAGCAGCTACTGCAGGGACTCTGGGTTCCAAAAAGAAGAAATGATCCTGAATGAGAGGGTTCGGTGAGAAGGGACTAGGCCCAGGATGATCAGGACCTGCAAAGCAAACTTCAGGGGTGCAAGGTATGAAACTGTCCCAGGTGTTCTCCTCCATCCCAGGCTCTGACTGGGTTTGCTGGTGGAACAGAAATAAACATGTTGATCTAGCAACCAGAGGAGACACCAACACAGCCAGCGAGTTAAGATGAGGGAGCGAGAGGGAAGAGAGTTTAGCAAGTCTGGTGCCTGCCGTTTCCTGCAATCAGTTGCTCTGAATGGTGAATGTGGGACAGAATCAGTTTGGTGAGAGAACCGCAAGGATGAAGCCCTTGTTCTGAAATCTAGGTGCGGGAAACCTCAGGGGTAACCCCACCTGCAAGGTCAGGACGGGGGAAAGGTAGCCAAGCCGTGGAGAACTGGTTCCTTCACCACCCATCCTATCGTTTTTCCCTCTCCTCCTCCAGGGGACCCAGCCTCTTCAGCACCACACAGACTCAGTGCGTTCTCTTCTTCTCTTCTGTACCAGCCTCGCCTTTCCACCCCCTTCTCTTGTAAATTTACACACATTTTTAAACAGAACATTGTGTAGATAACTTGTTGGCGAGTCTTCTCTAAACCCGTTGCCTGGTTTTTGTTAAATTCTGAGCATATGGCTTATGATGCTCCCACCCTGTACAAACACCCTGAGGATGGTGCTCTGAAACTCACTACCAAAAGAATCCAGGGAACCCAGGCATGGTTGTAATCCTAGCTACTTAGGAAGCTGAGGCAGGAGTATCCCTGAAAGTTCAAGGCCAGCCTGGGCAGTTTAGCAAGACCCTGTCTCAAAATAAAAAATTAAAAAGGCAGGAGACAGAACTCAGTACTCCTTGGGTTCAAACATCAGTACAAAAAAAGAAAAAAAAAAAGATCTGGGGACCAATTCAGGTGTGGAAGAAGGCAGGGCCTCAGTTCAGCATCCAATTAGCTTCTGTGCCTGGGGCAGTAGTGTCCTGGGGCCAAGGCAGAAGTTGCCCAGAGCAGAGCTGCCCAAATGTCCCTGAGGACAGTGTTTCCGCTCTCAAATTTGCTTTGTTTTCCCAGTCTTTAAAAGTTATCTCCCAAGGGCCGGGGATTTAGCTCAATGACCTAAGCACCTGCCTGGCAGGCAAAAAAAAAAAGTTATCCCAAGGCCAAGACCTGGGGGGGGAAAAAAGAACCCACTCCAACTTTCCAAATAAACTGCATTCCTTCAACTCGTTTTTTCAGGGTTCATCCTTAACCTAAGCCTGGGCCCTGGGGTATGGATGCGAGGTTCAGGATGGGAGAGCTGGTGTTCCGGGTTCCCAGGACAGGTCATCCCCGCATCCTCCCCATGACAATGCCTGGCTTACAAGCCACACTGGATGGCAGCTCTGCGAACTGAGAGGAGTGAGGGCTGAGTCTCCCCTGGCGCCTGTTCTGTCTCAGTATCTCCTTAGTAGTTCACTTCCTTTCCCCGTCATTGCCACCTGATCAGAGGGGCTGGAACCACAGCAGTGCCTGAAGAATCCCGTGACTGCATCTTATGGTGGCACTTGGGTCCTGCTCAGTTTCCTGAGTTGGCTTTGAAACAATCATCAGATGCTAAAGAATATTCTCAAAGCAATTCATTTATATTAAACCCTGCCCCCCCCAAAAAAATGTCCTGACTCATCTGTGCCAGGCTGTACTTTCCAAAGGAAGCCTCTCCGGCAGGCTCAAAGGAGCCGTGATGGAATTCTGTCACACGGAACCGGTTTGCACCATCGGCGTGGTTCAGAGGCCACTCCAAGCCGAAATAGCTGTGGGTCACCCTTTGGCCTGATTCGGGGTTCTGCTTTCTTTTTAGTCTATTTGTGTGGTGGCAGAGAGGGTGAGACTCTTCCTAGCCTCCAGTCAGGCAGCCTTCTCGTGATTTAGAAAAATATCTGTGCCTCGGCTTGACTTAGCAGCAGGCGAGCTATATTAGGAAGCACGCCTGGCTCCTTCAAAGTCTAGACAATGTATTTGAAGCTCTGGTTTATCTCAGGAGTTATGGATCTCAGGGATCAGAGAGCTTTTAATTGTCTTGTGGATGGGTTCATTCTAACTCTCAAAAACTTTTCTCATTGAAATCAGGAGACATAGCTGGGAGTGGTGGTGCACACCTGTAATCCCAGCACTCGGGAGGCTGAGGCAGGAGGATCCTTGTAAGTTTGAGACCATCCTGTGCTACAAAGTGAGCTCAAGGCCAGCCTGAACTGCATAGGAAGACCCTGTCTCAAACACACACACACACACACACACACACACACACACACACACACAGACACCCACACAAAGAGAAAGAAAGAAATCCAGAGATATAACTAAAGGATACTTAGAAAGGGCTGCCCCCTGCCATCAGGTCTGGAAGTAAATTCTTTTAAGTCTTGGGCTTCAGAAGTATAGATTGACGCTGAGAGAAGGACACGGTGAATGAGGGTGTTGGAAATATTGTTTAAAATGAGGCAGCTGACTCCTGGCGGGGGACAGCTCTTTTTTGGCTTGCCAGTCCCTTGCCTGCTCCCGGGTTCTGGTTTGTTCACAATCCGTGTTTTCTGTACTCCAGCTGCTGCAGGTGCTCTGGGTGCAGTGAGAAGCTCCAGGCTGCCCACTCATCATCCCTAGTGAGGCCAAGTCCATGGCGGGTCTGCTGCCTCACCGGGGTCAAAGGTTAAGTGTGCACACTTAATTCTCAGAGGAGAGAAAGCACACAGAAGCTATCTAGAACAATCATTGTCGCCTCTCCAACTTCTGTGCTGATGATCAGATAACAGATGCAAAAGAAATAATTAAAAATAAATGAGAAAGAGTTTTCTGTGATTCATTAAAACAGTAGGAATGTTCTAGTTGGAAAACTTAGAACTACTTATCAGCTGCTACCTAAAATTCAGCATTTAGCTTTAATTATGCCTAGTTGGGAATTAAGCAAAAACAGAAAGTATTTTAATGAGAGCAGCTGCTACTGTTTGGAACTGTTCACAGTTGAAATTTGTATTTAATTTTTTGGATTTTGATCACACAATAAATTTCACTCTTAGCAGCTTAAATATCACAAACACTAAAATGTAACAAGTTCAATCCCCTATACCAAAAAAAAAAAAAAAAAAAAAGTAACAACGGTAGCCCTTTAACTTGTCTTCCCCCAACACCATTTAACACCTAGGGATGAAGTAAGCTGATGTGGTCCTATGTCCATTTCCTCTGGGAAAGGAGATCCAAGCTGAACTCTTCTCTTTCAGAGCCCCCATGGGGCAGAAGCAGAATTTTTCCATCACAGTTAGATTATGGCTGCATTTTTCTTTTTATTATTATCAAGGTAACCATGTCCAACACTGGACCAGAAGAAAGTGGCCTCATATAACCCCTTTCTCATCACCTTTTACTAAATGGTAGAGGTCAGACACAGTGCAGGTCAACTTCAAAGAAGTGGCAAGCAGTCGTGCTGCTGGTGCATGGTGAAATGAACTGCCATCATCTGCCACATGATCAAGGGGCATTCATTCAGAGCATCAAAAAGACATGGCCTGTAGGGTTGGGGATTTAGCTCAGTGGCATAAGTGCCTGCCTGGCAAGCACGAGGTTGTGAGTTCAATCCCCAATACCAAAAAAACAAAAAACAAAAAAGACATGACCTGTCCAGTCGAAGCAGACGTTGTAATATAGAGAAATCATGAACACGTGGTGAATGACTAATCACTGGGGGTAAGAAGCAGAATGGAGCTTGGGAAGAAGTATAGGTATGAGCTGGATTAGCCAATTACCCATGTTCGAGGAAGAAACATCTCAGCAACGATGTAAGACTAAAATTCTGACCCATCTCTTTCCCTGTGTAACAATTTGGAAATTCAGTTGATTTGGTGAATTTAGAAACCAGTAAGTTAGCCAACTTGACCCACTTATCTAACATGGTCAGGACAAAAATGGCCAAAGAACAAGATAAGAACCGTAAGCCACAGCCTGAACCGATGGTCACTCACTGCTTCAGCTAGGCAGAGACCAACAGAAAACTTAACCGTGGCTAACCAAGCGGGCCCAGCTGACAGCTACTGAAAGCCATGATTTTTCCCTAAACTTGAAGCCCACCCGTTACCTCCTCAAATCCACCAGCATGACAACCCACACTCCCCTGTGAGTCAGCCCACAGCAGACTGGCGTGCCAGCTTGAATGACTCTGCTCTGCGTCACCCCAGTGATTGCCAAATTTAGGCAGAAACACATCCATTCATCGTTCTGGTGCTTGCTAGTATGTCTAGCATCACTGGTTGCCTGCAGCCCCTCACCTGGCCCAGTTCCAGTGCCCTCACGGTTCCCTTGTTACAGGGAAACAGCCGCAGGCTCCTCTCCCAAACACAGACATCTGGTTGGCCACTGCGATCACCGAAAACACAAACACTGAAATCCAGCGTGCAATGTTTGAGGCAGCAATCCTTTTGCTGCTTGTAAGAGCACGTCTCTCACATTGATAACAACGAGCAAAACAACCTCCGCGTATGCTCTGCCTAGATAATGCAGGAGGTGAATCGACTTTTCCAGCAAAATAGAGAATCGGGCAGGAATTAGAGGCAAAGATGTTGTCTACTCTCCACTGCCTTCTGTAGACTAGGAGGTGAAAATTAAAGTTTTAAATACTTCAGTTTTTTTTCAGGCACCAAAAATACCACCACTTCCTCACTTGGGAGAGTTGAGGCCTCCGTTTGAGCTTCTCTGCCCAGGGCCCTCATGTTGAGGAGACCCGGGCCCTCAATCCCACTTTCTACATCTCGCAGTAGCAATTGGGAGCACTTCTGGATAAAGCAAAGGTTCTTTAAACATGTCCATGGCTTTTGCCTTCTCTCTTCTTGTTAGTACTCACCTGGCAGAAGAAGCCTCATTCAGGGGCCGGAGGTAAAGCTCAGCGGCACAAGTGCCTGCCTGGCAAGCGCGAAGTCATGAGTTTGATCCCTGGTACCAAAAAAAGAAAAAAAAAGCCTCCTTCCAGCTAGGTATGGCGGCACACACACTGCAGTCCCAGCACTGAGGGAGGCTGCAGTACGAAGACCACAAGTTTGAGTCCTGCCTGGGCAACTGAGCAGGGCACTCACAATAAAAACGAAAAAGGCCTGGGGATGTAGCTCAGTGGTTAGAGCTTCTCTGGTTTTCATCCCCATTACGGTGGGGTGGGGTGGGGGCTTTCTAATCTTAGGAGTCTGCAGATTTAACTCCAGAAAAGTGAGAGTTGAACTGGGTTATTCCAAGAACTATGTCACAGAAAGTAAATGTTCTACTATAAAGAGCACACATTTGGGACAAGGTATGTGCATCTTGTTTCAGAGGGACACAAAGTACAGGAAGGGGCAGGAAAATAACAAAAAGTGAAAAACAGTAGCGGTCAAGTTACTGTCTCTTTCCCATCCACCCTTCCAGGAAGCCTTTTAGCCAGGAGTTAGTTGTACTACCAGCCCTCACTGTTTAACTTTTTTTTTCTTTTTTGGCAGCACCAGGGATTGAACTCACAACCTCGCACCTACCAAACAGGCACTTAAATGACTGAGCCAAACTCCAGGCCCTAGTTTTTTGTGGCAGGGTTGCACTATGTAGCTCAGGCAGGCCTTGTGCTCGCGCTGTAGCCAAAGTCAGCCTCGAACTCACAACACTCCTCCTACCTCAGCCTCTGGAGTGCTGGGATTAAAGGTGTGTGCCACCATGCCCGGCTCTAACTTTTTTTAAAAAAAATTAATTGAGCCAGGCATGGTGGCTCATGCCTATAATCCCAGCACTTGGGAGGCTGAGGCAGGAGAATCATTGCAAATTCAAGACAAGCCTGGGCTACAAAGTGAGCTCAAGGCAAGCCCAAACTGCATAGGGAGACCCTGTCTCAAAAAGCCACAAAAGAAAAAAAAAAAAAAAAAAAGAAAGAAAATTTATTTATTTATTGAGACAGGGTCTCCCTATGTCAGCTGGTCTTGAACTCACAGTGATCCTCCTGCCTTAGTCTCCCGAGTGCTGGGATTATAGGCACACACTACCACGCCTAGTTTAACTTTCAATTTTAGCAGAGAAAAAGAAAGGCTGTTAAAGTGAATGCAATTAGGGAAAATAAAGGAGACAATGGATTATCTCCAGTGAGGGGATTTTCAAATAGTTTTCTCCTTATGACTGAAGTTCACTCACTATCTAGGAAAGTGCCATTAAGCTTAAAGTAATAATGGAAAAATATAGCATGCAAAGGTGGCTAGAAAGACAGGAGGCAAGCACTGGAACTGTAACATGTTTACCTGACCATCATCACTGTACTAAGGATGACAGACAAGCAGGAGAGCCGGGAGCTGCATTTTCCATGCCTGTTGTACCTTTAGCAATAGCTTTCTCTTCCTTGCAGGCGGGGGAGGGAGGGTACATTGACACGGTATTAAAATCGATACCTGCATTAGCCCATTTTTCATTACTGTGAGAAATGTCTGAGACGAATGCCTTTTTGAGAAAAAGGGTTAACATGGCTCCTGTCTATGAATGATTGGCGTCCCCGCCGTGGGCCTGTGGCAGTGCATGTGGGGGACACAGGGTGGGGCAACACTGTCCACCTGTGGCCATCGATGGATAGGAATGAGACGAGTGTTGCATAGGCTCCATCAAGGGCAGCTCCTAGGGACCTGAATCTGCCACTAAGCCCCACCCCTTCCCGCCAGCACCAAGCCTTTATAAGATGGGCTTGGTACGTGGTAAGGTAGTAAGATACCCACAAGATGCTTTATGTGCTCAGGAAACAAATCGGAAGCAAAACCACAGTGATGACAGGGAAACCACACAACTGAAAAGCAGTGACACTGATTGTCCAAGTGACCAATAGCTCTGAGGTGCTCCTGACCCCACGTTGCACTGTGAGCCCTTTCATCTAGAATGAGACCACAGAACAACCTGCTCGGGCACAAGCTGACTGTCATCGACTATACTACATCCGACATGACCCTTCCAGAATGGATGTGGAGGGGGAGAAGTAGTGAGGGGCAGAGGATATACTTTTGGTACCTTCTAGTTTGAAAGAAATATTTATACCAAAAGAATGCACAGGTTGAAGTCCATCTGACAATAACAACAAAAATCACTGACCTATAAAAGTCATTTAATGAATATTCCAGATGGCCAATACAAGCTGGTTAGGTAATTAGCCCTTGAAGAGTTCTCTTATAGTCATATAAAAATGTTTGCCTGGTTAAAAAAAGAAAGTCTAGTCTAACGAAACATATCCACCAATGGCTTGCATTTTTTTCCATTTGCAGGTATGCAAGATCATTAAAAATACACACGTATGCATCCCCGAGCTGTCCATTAGTTAATCAATTTTGGCAACACGCTGCGCAGCGGTATACTGCCATTGGCTTCTGACATTAAGTTAGCTTTAAGCTTACTGGCTATTCCCACAACTGGAGGCAGCTTGGAACCCAGTCCCTGCAAAGCATGGGTAGGATTCACTACCCGTTTCCCTGAGCCCTTGTCGATGTTGAGAGGCCGGGGCACAGACTTGCTGATCCAAGGGTGTCTCAGTGCCTGAGCGGGGGTCAGCCGGGCAGCAGGATCCCACTGCAGGCATTGTTTCAGGAACTCTATAAACAAGTAGTCATCGCAGCCTTTCAGGGCTGTCACCCAGTCTTTGCTGCCTGGGGGACCCCGCTTCTTACCCCTACGTGAGCGGCCCCCCACCAGCACAATCTTCCCATCTGCCTGAGTGGTCACAGAGCAGTATCGAGGTAGGCCCTTGGAGTTGATGAAGTATTTGGCACGTTTGGATTGCTCCAGAAGCTTTGGCGGTGGCATCCCTAGCAGCTCCATCATGCAGGCCAACTGGTCTCCTTCATCGTCCCCAGGGAACAGAGGCTGCCCGGTGAGAAGTTCTGCAAGGATGCAGCCGAAACTCCATATGTCGATGGGCGTGCTGTAGCGGCACCCTAAGATGATCTCGGGAGCTCTGTAGAAACGAGACTGGATGTACGTGTAAAGTTTCTGGTACTCAAAACAGCTGGATCCGAAGTCGATGACCTTGGTCGCGCTGCGTCCATGGTGCTTCAGGAGAATGTTTTCTGGCTTCAGGTCACAGTGAATGATCTTATTTTTGTGGAGGGCATCCAAGGACTGCAGGATTGACTGAGCAAACTTCCGGACCAATTGGACACTGAAGCCCTGAAACTTGTTTTTTTTAATTAGCTCATAAAGGTCTATGCTCAATAACTCAAAAGCCATGCAGACGTGGTTCCGGAATGTGAAACTCTCCAATATGTGGATCACATTCATGCTGCCAGTTTTATCTTGTTTTTTAAGATGTTCCAAGATCCGGATCTCCTCAGCTGCTTGGCGATGGAAGCGCTTTTCATTGCGCACCACTTTCAGGGCCACGTACTGCCGGAGCTTATGATCATAGACCCGGGCCACCTGCCCAAAGCTTCCCTTGCCAATGATTTTCAGCACCTCATATCGATAAGCTAGATGGTCTCGAGGTACATGAATATAGGCCCCATCTGCATCATCATACCCCCCGTTATTGGGACCACCGATCACACCCTGTCTTTTTTTGGCATTTGGACCCACGAAGTAAATTTCCGGGTAGTTGACTATCTCCAGCTTCTCATAGGCAGTGAGGTGGTGTTTATACTGCTTCAGCGCTTGTTCTGGGGTCAGAGGCACCACCTTGGGGGCTCTGGAGGAACTGTTGCATTTGCCCGTGTTGAGGCTATCTGAACTTCTCCTCTGAGACACGCTGGGGGAACACTCTTCAGAGTCCTTGGTGCCATCTGACTGGAGAGTATTGGACCTTCTGCTGCCGAATTCCTGGAACAGCTGCTCCACCTTCATGTCCCCTCCACTCAGAAAGTGCTGGGTGTGGTCTCTTGTTAACTGCTCAGTGGTGATCTACGCAAAAGAAAACCAGAAACAATGTCAAAACCACTGGGAACATTAGAAAGAGGAAAGGATCCTCCCTCTGGCTGCACATCAAAACATGTCCAGTCATGCTTACTTTAAGGTTAAAAAACTCTAATAGGAGATAAGAAAATCAAGAGTCTCCACACACTTGTGCTAATCCCCAGATTCCCTGAGTAGGAAGGTTACTACTTCAATCCCTTTGCATATGCCTTAATTTGTGGAGGACAACATGCTCAACCGAACACCCCTCAACATGCTAGGTGCCTTTCTGGGGGAGGGTAATGAGGATTGAAACCAGGGCTTTTGCACTGAGCTAGATCCCCAACTACTCCCACCCCCCACGCACACTTTTTTAAAAATTATGGGCCGGGGTCATGCTAAGTTGCCAAGGTGCTCAAGCTGGGCTTGGACTTGCAACCCTCCTGCCTCAGCACCTCGGAGTACTAGGTTCCTTCTCACAGATCTATCTTTGTAGTGCGACTCTTTTCACCCCACCCACTTGTTCATATCCTGCACTCTTTTAAGATCCAACCTAATCCCTCTCCCACTTAGAACTATTTCAAGCTTATACTAACTAACCTCACATTTAATCTGCAGTTTTTTAAGTCCGTACCACATAATCTGCCATTTTATTAAATATGTACTATCTAACATTGTTTACTAATTGTCTCAAGCAACTTTCCAAATTTTAAGGGCACGCAGCAAGATCAAAATGGCACACAAAAGAGATTTAGCTCAGTGGCATAAGCACCTGCCTGGCAAGTGCGAGGCCATGAATTCGATCCCCGGTACCACAAAAAAAAAAGAATATTAAGCTCAAAATGGCACACGCCTGTAATCCCAGCACTCAGGAGGCTGAGGCAGGAGAATCGTTGCAAGTTCAAGACCAGCCTGGGCTACAAAGTGAGTTCAAGGCCGGCCTGAACTGCATAGCAAGACCTTATCCTAAAAAGACAAAAACCAAAAGCAACAACAAAATGGCGCACATGAAAGCGTACTGTAAACGATGACATTCAGAGTGACAGAGGTAGGCTATGAACCCGGCTCTCTCAGCCCAGGGCTCTTCACACTGATACAACGCAGCACCCAGTTCTCAAATGGCCTGGACCACTCTCGGGGAGGGCAGAATGCGGATATGGCCTGGAGTCCACATGGCCCCTGCACCGTGGCCTTCTCTCTCACTTCACTGAACTACAAAAGTTCTAAGCCAGAGAGGACTCCTGAGATTATCAGGGTCAGGTCTTCATGTATCTGATAAATAACAGAAAGGATTTGAGGCTCCTGGGGAGCAAGTGTCTTATAAAACCAGAGCCATGCCTTGGCTCTTAGCTTTACGGAGGCCAGCCACAGGCCAGAGACTGAAACAGAGAACAATCCCCAGTCAAGAAAACAGTGCTGTACCTTGCTGAAATGCAAACTGAATGCAACACTTTTCTTATCAGTAACTGAGTCAAATAGATGCACTTGTTTTTAGGGTTCAAAAAACAGAACTGGGTCACATGCAACCACCTATCTGCTATTCACCAGGACACTTTTCTGTTCCTAAGGAGCTATCATCTACCTATTAGGGAATAAATTTGGCTGACATAGGTAAAGAATGATAATGGTTTGATTTTAGTTAGATTTATCTAATACGAATAGCCAAGCCACTTTTCCTTAAATATTCTTCATTCAACTTTAAGGCACGTAAATATTTACTGCTAAAGTCTTTGGAACACATCTGAAATACAAACAATTGTGAAATCAGAAGGCCCAAGGTGGAGTCCAACTATACTAGTTAAAAGCTGTAGGTCCCTGGGCAGGTTACTTTAATCTTTTTTTCTTTTTAAGACAGGGTCTTGCTATGCAGTTCTGGCTGATCCTGAACTCATTATGTAGCCCAGGCTGGCCTTGAACTCATAACAATCCTGCCTCAACCTCCAGAGTGCTGGGATTACAGGCGTGCACCACCATGCCTGGCTAAAATGTGAATAACTGCTACTTGCAGAACGTTGTATAAATCAAATTATAATAAAAAATATATGTGAAAGGCACTCACAAACTATAAAATGTTCAAAGCACTGATTACAATTAGACAAGGTATTAAGGTTTAAACTCCTATACACCCTTCTTTCCCTTTTTGATTTCTTCTTTCTGAGGGCTTCCTTCGTATCTCTAATCCTCCACCAAGCATCTACCATTAAATACACCTGTCCCAACCAGGACCCCCATGCTAGGCGTCTGTACAGAAGTGCCTTGCCCACTTTCTCCCCTACACAAAGCCTGCTTTCAGCTCATTCTACAATTGAATGTGTTACCTCCCCAGGGATATTGGAACTTTAACAGAAGGTCACAATCTTAACCCAAAGAAATGCCTCTCTAGGAACTGCAGTCGTCAGGGACAAGTGGGGAGGAAATGTATTTGTGGCCTAAGGTCCATCCCTGGGACCATTAGCTACTCTGCCCACACATGAGGCTGCACTGTGCTGCTCTGGAAGCCGTTTCTATTTGTGGTGAAGGCAAGATCTCAGGCACAGTCTGGCAATAAGAACAGAAATTTAATTTCCAAAGGACTATTACAATGAGATTAACTGGGGTGAATAAGAATGGAATTAACTAGAATTTCTTGACCCATGGCTTTTCTTCAAAGTGAGCCTATGGCCCAGTTGTGGTGGTCCCTGTAATCCCAGCACTTGGGAGGCTGAGGCAGGAGGATCAGCTGCAAGTTCCAAGGTGAGCCTGCGCTACAAAGTGAATTCAAGGCCAGGCTGAATTGCATAGTGAAACCCTGTCTCAAAAAAAAAAAGTGAGCCTAAATCTCTCTCCCTGACAATGAAGTTTTGCCTTGCTCTTGAGCACTACACAGGAGTGTCCAAATTTCACTGCAGGCATCTGGGATGCCTAAAAGGGGCTGTTCTGTGTGTGCCACCACCACTTTTCTGTAGGGTCACTGTCCCCTTTGCTTCCTCTCACCTCACCCACCGTGTGCTACGCTCCCCTGCTACCCTGTCTGCTCACATTCTCCCAAGGGCTACACTTCCTGTCTCTCATGCAGTGTGGCTTCCAGGGCCGACACACTGCTGCAGGTGAGATTCAAACCTCCACGGAACCTGCAGAATTCCAAGAAGGAAGATTTCCACACAGGGAGGGATTCTTTCCTTATCTTTCTTTCCTATCAATAACTCAAATACTGGCCTGAGTCAATTATATATCAAGTCCCCTGTGCTAGAAATGAAACCTTCCTTCCACTGTTCTTGGAGAATCTACAATGTTCACAAGTGTTAAAATGTAAGAGTTACAAAACACATACATTTCTGGTCTAGGGTAATAATCACAATAACAAGAATGTATACAAGCAACTCTAACAAATATTTTGTTGAGCAGGTAATTCTATCCAGAGAAACAAATAATGCTTGATTGACCATGTTTTATTTATTAAGAAAGCTTCACATATATTTAACTTGTAGGGCATACAGTGCTTCGAATATTAATAACATACTGTATTAGTTGAATCCTAAAAATATTGTCGAGAAATTGAGAAAGAATATCCTTCTCATCCAGGTATAAAAACCTACCCTTTATCTAGTTCCTGCATAAATTCCTGCAACACAGAACTTATTGCAAAAAAGCCTATGGGCAAATGACTTATAATTTACAGGGAGAATATAAGAGCCTCCCCAATAAACAATAAGGCTCGAAGATTTTGTGAAAGGAGCAATAGTCTCAGGATGGTGTCACAGTATAATGAATTATAAGTGCCATCAGGAAGTCGAAAGCATTTTTTTCCCCCAGCAAAATTTGTGAAGATACCATTGGGTTAGAATTGAAAATCCTGTGCTTCTCAAACAGTGTTGGTCTGAATGGCACTCAATAAGAAATTAATTTTGATCTTGAAACGAACAATTTAAGTGACTTACTGGAAGGTAATCAGCAGGGACCAATTCTGAATTACAGTTCAAACACACTTGAAGTCAGACGTTAACATATTAGCCCAAGTGAGAAAGGTCTCCTACAGAGGCACGCTAACTGGCAGCAAAGAGCCCAGAAATCTGATGGTCAATACAAGGGGTATATTTTTCTAGAGTCTTAGACATTTTTATGTACTAAAGAAACAAACTTTCAGAGAATGGAAAAAAAACCTACTGCACTCCATAAAGGAGTTTAAAAATAGAATGACCAGCCTTCCAAATATTTTTAGCTGATACTTTGTAATATTATAAGCCTTGAAAGTGGTAAAAAGGTTGATTTTAGTAGCAAAAACTCATGAAAACTTGGGAAAGACTTTGAAAAAGGTAAGTAATTTTTTTCATACAGAAACAATTTTAGGTCTTAAACGCAGAAACATGAAAGAGAAATATTACAAATTAGTCAATGCAATTATTCAGTATGCTCATTAGATGACATATACAGGAAAATTTGAAGTCATAGGACAGCTTTTCCCTCTGTCTTGGAATTTGTCCAAACCTGCCTCTATCTACTATTCTATATATGCTGAGGGAATGTGAATTAATTTTATTATTATCTTAAGTAAGACGGGATCAAAAGCTAAGTGTCTGCAGTTCCTAAAATGATTAAATTAAATGCATCAAAAACCAAGCTGTATTGTTCAAGTTTAATTTATGGTTCTCATTACCATACCAACAAGCCAGGACTCCATTTCTGTCTTACAGGGAAAAATTCTGCAGATGTATGAATTTCAAGATATTTTCTGTTCCCTGTTTTTCTTAAAAAGGACCCTTTGTAACACTGTGTCATCCTCTTTAAATATAAACACTACCTAGATAAATGCAGTATATTTTTTTTCTGGTACTATTTATCTCAGTAGAAACTGGAAACAAAAGGTGGACTTCAAAGCAAAATCATCCTGAAACCTAAACCTGTACCACAGAAATTGTTTTCCAAAGTCAGGAAAAATCCAAAGAAAACAAAGTCTGTGTTGCCAGTGATACATAACTATACCTGGAGCACTTATGTAGCACTTGCTCCTGTCCAAGACAATTAGAACACAACAAATTACCTCCTTTACTTACATTAAGTCTTCTCGGTAGAGCTGGTTCAGAAGGGTTACAGAGTACATTTGAGCAAGGTGGACATCTGGTTTCATCTATCATCATGAAGGTATCATAGATACCATCCCCCAATCTGGTTGAAAGGATAACAGATAAAATCGGTCAGTAACTGAAAGATATAGATTTGCAATTCTAAAACATCCTGCCTTAACTGCTTCAATCCTACTACAAAGACCAGTCAATACAAACAAATGACTACCCTGAATTTTGTCAATGAAGAAACAACTAGGGCATCTGGCAGAGGAATAAAGAATCCCAACTTTTCCTTTTATTTATTTATTTTTTTAAGAAAAGGCAGTATTTCCACTTTCTATTTTAAAGTAAGAACAAGTCTTACTTTCTGAATGCTGTTTAAAAAATAAGGACTATCAGTTAACTTATTCTTTTAAAATGAAAGTTAGACCAGGTGTGGTGGCACACTCTTGTAATCCCACCACGTGGGTGGCTGAGGCAGGAGGATCCCTGCAAGTCCAAGGCCAGCCTGGGCCACAAAGTGAGTTCAAGGCCAGCCTGAACTGCATGGCAAAACCTTGTCTTAAAAAGGCAAAACAAGCAAACAAACAACAACAAAAATAAAATGAAAGTTAGTTTGAACATGAAGCCCAAAAATCAGAAGGGAAAAACATGACAGAAGTGGTTGTTTTCAAAGTCTGAGGCTTGGATTCTAATCTACGCTGCACCAGTAAGCTGTAAAGTGCCTCCCCTCCAAGCAGGTTGGCCACACATTGATGGGAAGAGCAGCTCTAGTCTACACACGTCTGGGTCTTACTGGCAAGAAATACAAGGTCTTTTAGGGCTCTCTTTTATTTACTTACTTACTTGAATCTACCTAACTTAGAGAAAAATACTGTGAATATTACAGTAACCATGAAAGAGATGCTTTAAATCATGAAATGATACTTAATCTCACTTGTCTTCCCACTTCATTTCCTGGTAGATAAGAGAGGCAAAATGCTAACAAATTAAGGATCATTTCTCTGTTCTTCAACACTGTGACCACTCCACCCCAAGGAAACACAAAAGACAGACAGGATTTCTTTAATCCACAAGATGGCCCTGAATAATGTATCACATCTGCTACCAAGAACATAAATTTCCCAGTTCACCGCTATAATTTTATATGATATACCATGAATGCAACAATAACCATCTTGCAGGGGATGATTTTTTAAAATATCCTGGAATATTCTCGTTGCCTTTAAAAACTGATTTGTAAATTTAGTTATAGAGTTTGTCTGATTAGCATATTAAAGGCATGCAGAAGGTATTAAAAAAAAGCACAAACGTTTTTTGTAAGGTTCTCTTTTAAAAGCAAGCTCACGTTCTGATAGAATTATTTCTACCTTTAACAGTGAAACGCTTCAGTGACAAAAACCAAATATTCTGGATGTGGCAAATCCTTTGCCATGCCCTAATAAAACAAACAAGGACAGACATCCACATTTACAGAAATAAAAACCTGCAAGGTTTGCTATTAAGAGAAGAAATTAACCACGGGAAGGCTCCACGCAAACGAAACGGGTGGGGGTGGGGTCTGCATTTAGGCAGCAACTACAATGCAAGGTGTGTGTGTATGGAGGGGGGATCTCTTAAAATGAGATCCGCAGACGCCCTGCCCAACATTGTCCCTCACCTGCATACTCAAAGCCAGACCGCACCCTTTACGGCAAAGCCTCCGAGTTCAGTCGTGGTTAAGCGCTTTGAGCAACAGGGATTATTTCAAAGCCACTGCTCCCGGCCCCCCAGTTGCTAAAAAACCACACAGAAAGTCCTGGGTATGCGGAGTCCCTAGCCGTGCACTCCAATCTAGAGCTTCGGAGATCTTGGAGGTGGTCATGCTCCCTCCAGCTCCGCTCGGCCCCTCCAGGCTCACGCTGGGCTGGGGAGGGGAGAGGGCGGGGCGGGGGGAGCCGTCCGTCCGGCTAGGGGCTCGCCCAGCCTCCAGCCCAGGCTTCCCCGCACCCCGGCCTCGCGGGCCAGCACCAGGTGATCCCTCGGGCGCCCCCAGCCCGTTACCCCGGGCGCCGTTACCTCCGCTGCTGGGGCGGGAGCCCGGCCCCGGGCGGCCCCGCATCCTTCCGTCCTGGCCCGTGAGCCGTGCCCCCCATCGCTAGCTGGGGTACCCTCGCGGGGGCAAGGGCGGCGGTTGCAGGATCTGGCGGGCCGCGCCCACCTGCGCTGGGACAGCTGCCTCCGGGACACGGCGCTTCCCCGGGGACTCTCGGCCACACTCTGCAGCTCCGCGCGCCTTCGCTCCGACCCACCAGGGCGAGGAGGTAGACAGAGCTCAGAGGCGGGCGGGGGAGCGGCCTGGTCGCCTAGCAACCGAGGCACGCCCCGGGAAACGCCCCTGCGCAACTACGCACCCAGCGCGTGGGGGGCGGGGCCGCAAGAGGGGGCGGGGCCCCCCAAACTGTCACGGGACCTCGGAGCTTGCTGGGGACGGAGCAGGACGATCCTGGGCGCAGTCTTGGTGAAAATCCCAGAAATGTTGCCCGCCCTTCCGGGCTGCTGTTAAATTGCACGTGGCAACCCGGAGTTCTAAAACGCCTGAATATTAGACTTTCCCACCGCCGCGGGGCAGGGGGCGCTCCAGAGGCAGAGGCGCAACCTCGCTACACCGGGAGACGTCCCTGTTTTATTAACTTACCTGGCATCCAAAATCGAAGACAGGTTTTGTCTAACTCCCCTGTAACCGCGTGCAGCGAGGGTCGGGCGCAAAGAACCATTGTACCCAGAGGGAAAGTGAGGCCTGAGAAGTCGGGCTTTCTTAGAGTCACCTAGTGGCGAAGTCCGGACAAGAAGCTTCAGAAGCCCATGGAAGGCTTTCTGCTTTGTTTATTTTTGATAGAATATGATGTGAAGGAGCTCTCCCCCACTTTCTGAAAAGTCTAGATTCCTCAATAAAACCGAGGAAATCAGACTGAGCGTTGGAAGGAAAGTGCGAGGGAAAGAGGCTACTCTCAGAGTAGGGAGTTCTCGAACGCGTGGCGCACAGTTGGATTTCCTAAATTCCCAGAGCGCGAGGCCGTCTGACCCGCCAGAAACCAAACCTCAAAACGCCTAACGCGGGCGCCCTCTGGTGGGACTTGGGAACTTGTTTTAAAACCGCATAGCACTGTCCCATAGACCTTAAAATTTCCACCCAAGGCTCATTTCCATGTGACTAAAAGTCATGTTCCCTGTCTCCAAGTGAAAATGTCCCTAAACATTTAACACCTATGAGATCCACTCTGTAAGTTAAGAATCGGTCCATTTGGGAGCATTGTTATTTTTTGTGATTAATATTGCTTTAGCGTCTTTGTGATATGAACATTAATGAAAATATTTTCTTCCATGATGGCCTTTTAGATTTTTTCTGATTTTATAAATCAGCCTTTTCCTTGTTCCTTTCCCTTGCCCTCCCCAGCAGCCGGAGCAATCTTGCATCTATAGGCGTTTATACTGGGGCTCTCTGAAGCTTTTGTTTGAAGAGTTCCATGGCAACAAAAAGTTTGGACTAGATTCTTGTGAAAGTCTTTTCCAGCTCTAAGATTGCAAAATGCTAGTAATAATCCTTGCTCTTAGCACTTCCGTGGACTTTACTATGCCATAGTTGAATGGGACTTGCCCCCACAAGTTTTTCTGCTTCCTTCTGAGCCACTGCAGCTCCAGTCTGTGTTCAAAGCACAGTTCCCAGAGCTAAGCTGAAGCATTCCTGCTCCCGCTTCTGGCCTCTGAGGTGGGAAATACAGAGGCCTCATTTAATTTCTGCCTGCTGCTCCCATGGTCAAAGGCAGGTGGGCTCCTTGAAGGTGCTGGAGCTCTGGGGGTCCCTGACGTGGGTAACCTAAGTGCTTTCCAGCGTTTCTTCAAAGAGCGCCTGTTTCCTAACAGCCTGGCTGGGTTCCGGTCTAAGGAGGACTTAGCAGGAGTCTCCAGAACCCAGCAGAGTAGCGCCCACACCACGTCTGCCCTTGCTTCCCCTCCAAGGCCCCATTCTTGAGGAGCTCAGTATCGCCATTGTTCTCCATGCTGCTAAAGCTGGGTTTACTCACCAGGGGATTAGCCAAGCCTCCTGGAAGATGCCTGGCAGTGTTTTGAAGTCAGTTCTAAGGAACCTCTAATAAACCAGAGACTGCAACTGTTCTAGGATCTTCAAACGCTGGTGGAAGAGTTCAGGGGTGGAGCTAAGTGGTGTAGCACTTGTCCAGCAGGTGTGAGTTCCCCAGCACCACAAAAACAATCGGTGGAACACTGAGAAAGTGATCATAACTGGTTCAGATGTAGACATTAAGAAGATATCCCACCTGTAGTCTCTGCACTCTGCAAGGCTGAGGCAGGAGGGTCACAAGTTTGAACTCTCCTTATGCAACTTACTGAGACCCTTGACCACTGCACATTGCCAGGCAGGAAACCCAGATTAGACAAATGAGAACTTCGAATTCCGTGACACACAGTTTCTTCTGATTTTTTTTTTTTTTTTTTTTTTTTTTTTGCGGCACCAGGAATTGAACTCACAGCCTCGCGCCTGCCAGGGCAGGCGCTTAAGCCACTGAGCCAAACTCCCAGCCCTGGTTTTTTGAGGCAGGGTCGCACTGTATAGCTTAGGCCGTCCTTGCGCTCGAGTTGTAGCCCAAGCCGGCTTCAAACTCACAACACTCCGCCTACCTCAGCCTCCCGAGTGCTGGGATTAAAGGCGTGCGCCACCACGCCCGGCTTCTTCTGATATAAGATTCTGAAACTTGATAAACGGAATAATAGTCCCCCAAAGATGCCCATACTCTTATCCCCCAAATCAGCGAATATGTGCCTTGCTTGGAAGAAAAAAAATAAAACTTTGCAAATGAAATTAAATTAAGGGCTCAAAATGGAGATATTTTTCTAACCTGGGCAGGTTAGAAAAGTGCTTCAAAGATAGAAAAGGAAAGCAGGAGGGAAGGACAGAGGTTGACTCACCCTCCCTGTCCACTAACCCTTAGAACCATTCTTCCTTTGATTATCTCCAGTTTTTCCCTTCTCAAAATGTCACTGATTTGGAATCATCACTTACATACTCTAGGTATAATCCTTTTCTGATTGGATCTTTCACTTAGTAATTGCATTTAAGGATCCTCCATGTCTTTTGAGGTTTGGTAGCTCATTTCTTTACAACTGAGTAATATTCCATTGTTGAATATACCAAGATTTAGTTGGTCACTTACCAAAGGACATCAGTTCTAGATAAACCTGCTATCACCAACTGTGTGCAGGTTTTTGTATGGAATCTATTTCCATTTATTTGGGCAAATACCAATGTGTGTGACTGATAGATCATACAGTAAGAGCATATTTAGTTCTATGGCATTTTTTCCCCACATTTAGATCTTTAATAAATCTGAATTTCTTTTTATGTAATGTATTGAATAAACTTTTCCCACAATTGAGTGGGTATTTGTACAGACACTCCATCTTACTTTTCTCACTGCTGAAACAAAATACCCAATACCCAAAAGTTAAGTGAGGAAAGGTTTATCATAGCTCACAATCAGTAGTGGTTTCAATCCATAGTCAGTTGGCTTCAGGGCAAAGTGGCATGGCAGAGGGGCATCACAGAGGAGAAACGACTCATGGCAAGCAGAAGACAGCAAAAGCAAGCAAGCAATAAGTAATAAGCCTGATCCAGAGCATAGTGGTACACAGTGTGACATCTAGGGGGGATCTCCTTCTGAGGGTTGCAGCCATTGTTGATTCCCTGTGGTCTTGTTTTGGAAGTCCAATATCATTTCCATTGTTTTGTTGGGTTGGGTCTTTTGGGTTGGGTTGTTTTGTTGGGTCTTTTGTTTTGTTTGATTATGTCAAATCCAATGGCAGGAGCAGCTATTTCAAAGATAGCAAGATATATTATGGTAGCAATTTTGGATTTACTATTGGCTTGTTTTGAAGTCCTTTATTATATTCATCATTTTGTTTTTATTGTTTCTATTCTGTTCTGTTTGATTTTTACTATGTCTGAAGTTATCTGCAGCTTTTTTTGTTGTTGTTGTTGGTACCAGGGATCAAACTCACAACCTCACACCTGCCAAGCAGGTGCTTAAGCCACTGAGCCAAACTCCTGGCCCTATTTTTTTTTTTTTTGAGGCAGGGTTTCACTATGTACTTCAGGCCATCCTTGCTCATGCTGTAGCCCAAGTTGGCCTCAAAATCACGATGCTCCACCTACCTCAGCCTCCCAAGTGCTGGAATTAAAGGTGTGCGCCACCACGCCTGGCTAACTGCAGCTATTTTGAAGATATCAAAAGGCATTGTGGTAGCTATCTTTGATTCTGTAATGTTTCAAAGTCCTATATCTCTTACACTGGTTTGTTTTGATTGGTTTTATTCTGCTTCAACCTCTGTAAAATGAAAAAAGAAAAAGAAAGTGCAAAACCTTGTGCCCTGGCTGTCTTGGGTGAGGGTACCATGAGGACTCTGGGGGTCAAACTCAGGCCCTCCTGCATGTGAGGCAAGCATCCTACCACTGAGTGACACCTCTTTTCTGAGGCTTTGAAACATCTGCTCATCTAAAGAGCCATTAAAAGCCATTGAACAATTCTCAAACCACAGGTCACCCATGAAATGTAAATATAGATGATCAGTGCTTTCAGGGTTTTTGAGTTGGTTTTGGCAGAAGGGTAGAAAAGGTGAGTGAAAGAGGAAATAGTAGGTAGTTGTGAATGAAGTATCAGTCTGGACACCCTTGCATCTGTTGATTTCAAGGTGATGCACATGCCACTTGTCAGACTTGTGCCTCCAAGGGCAAAGGGCCTGTGTCTAATCCATTTTAACAAGCACAAAACTTGATGAATTAGGGTTCTCCAGAGGAACATGTACGTGTGTGTGTGTGTGTGTGTGTGTTTTGTGTGTGTGTGTGTGTGTGAGTGTTTATGCAAGGAGTTTTATTAGGTAGACTTACAGTATCTAAGGTGGAAGAGTCCACCATGACTGTATGGCTGTCTGTACACTGGAGCTAGAGAATTGTATGGCTGAGGGCTGCAGCTTCTCCACCCAAGGAGATGGAAGCCACAGAATAAGAGGGATCAAGAATACAGCACCAAGCCAGGCGTGGTAATACGCACTTGTAATTCTAGCATTCAGGAGGCTGAGGCAGGAAGGTTGTTATGAATTCAAGACCAGCTTGAACCACATAGTGAGACCTATCTCAAAACACACACGAGCACACATATGCACAAAAATAGCATCAACCCAAGGTCGAAGGCCTGGAAGTTCACTGGAGAGCCCCCATAAGTCTGCATTGGAAGGCTGATGAAACTGGAGACCTGGAGACCAATGTTCAAAGGTGATGGCAACCAAGTGTGCAGCTGCTCAGGAAGATGGGAGGTTTTCAAAAAGGGTACGCTTCCTTATTCTTTACTTTTTTTAAAGTCCATCCAGGCTACAAGCTGATTGGTTGATGCCACCCACAACCCGGGTGGGTCTTCCTCCTTCAGTTTGCTGACCTGTATGTCAATCATCCACAGACACAACCAGAAACTGTGCCTCACTAATCTGGTAGGTGTTAATCCATTCAAATTGACACAATCATGATTAACAGTCACGTCTGACCAGTGAGTGTCCAGTCAGTCTCACTGGGTTAAATAAGTTGAATTCTCCTCCTTAGGATTCACTAGGAAAGGAAAGGACAGGAAGGCTAGAGGAAAGGAAATATCTTTTCTAATCTATCCTTGCTTCAGAATATTCCTTACTCTTGTAAGGAATCTACCTTACAGCCACATTCCTGCCAAGTAAACAGTGGC